>CM058240.1:67046874-67203080 GCA_030180135.1 Orychophragmus violaceus | reverse complement strand
AAAAATTGTGTGTTTGGAGCTGAAATTCTGCTACGAGTGCCAAAAATATGTTTTGGAGGTAAAAATTTGGTACGAGCGCCAACAATTAGACAAAAAGAAAGACTCTTAACATTTTCCCTTCACATTTTGGAGATTAAAGAAAAAAAATCTCTTAGAAGGAACAAAAAAAACCAAACTTATCCACGACATTTCAATCTTGCTTTTGCGATCCTTGGTCCCAAATCTCATCAATTTTGAGCTTCTAAGGCCTCAATCTCTTATTGGATTTTGAGAAATTAGTGAGTGAAATCGATGAAGATGAAGTGAGGACGAACGATTACGAGTTTCCCAGCAACGAGATATGGTTCTGGAATGGGAGATGGGGCTACCTAGCGACATAGATTTGGCATCGCTGTCTCAGTCCCTGATTTATGAAGTACATCAAGTTCTGATTTAGTTTTGAGTCAAGATATCTAGTGGTAAAGAGCTGCCTATTATGCCGTCTTGTCTCAAGTAACAGTACATGTTTCTCGAGTGAGATCAAAGCTAGAAGTGCAGAAAAGCTGTGAGTTGAATCTTGAGAAGTCACATGATGGAATAAACTCATACAATAACTCAGTTAATAACTCAAAAGAAAAATAAAATAAAAAATAATAAAGAAAGTGGCGGTCTCACTTGAAGGTTAAAGGTTGAAAATTGGTTGAGACAGGATATTGGCATGAGAATGTGAAAGCTAGCCACTGGGAGAATGATGATCAAATGCAAAGAATCATATGAGAAAAGTATATGAACTGAGTCATGTGAAGTGTAAGTACCTGACACACACAACACTGATTTGAGGATCCAAAGAGAAAGGTATGTTTTATATATAAACCTCAGTGCATCAGTAAATGTGTAGGCAATTCACTATAGTTAATTCCCATTACTTTAAAGATTGAATGCGGTTGATATTATATAGTCATATGTGTATAAGTGGTTCTAATAATCGATGTGAGTGATGCAGTGAACAAAAAAGACAGTTCAAGTCGGTTATCCTTGGTTCAGAGTTTGTTGGCAGGAAACGGAAATCCGAGATTCGTGGGCACTAAAGAGGAAAAGTAAATTTGAATTTTGAAAGTCAAAATCTATGGAAAATCCATCTCCCAATCAAATCGCATACAATAAGGAAACAAAATCTATGACACAAGAATGCCTCAGCTAAATAAAAGAAAGAGAAGGCAAAAAGAAAAATCAGATCTTTCGCGAAAGCATAAACTCCGATGAAACAGTGTTATCTTCCTCATCAGATTTTTTTTCTCTCAATCTTCGGAAATCATCATGGTGCATGCGACCAGAAGAGGAAAAGTGGGTACTAGCTCGACTCAGTGGCAAGGTCAGGATCCGCCGGAACAAGCACTGCCACAACTGATTGATGACCCAAGCTCTGAGGGAGAAATGCCGCCACCCAGAAACCCTAATCTTGTTTCCGAATAAATTATGGGTGAGACTCAACAAACTAGTACGAACTCGTTTGCAACGGCCCAAGAGGTGGAGGTAACATATCCGATGGAAGATGGTGTAGCAAAACAAAAGGGGGATGACGAACCTCAGTCAGGCTTTATCTCAGAACCAGATGATCAACAACTCAAACCACCGCCTGATCCTGAGATAGAGGAAATCCAGTCACAAGAGTCGCCTAAAGATGGCGACAAGGAAGCTGACTCAACGCATCAGGATGACAAGGCTGAACAGGGCGTGTCCGAGGAGATAGACGAACAGGAAAAAGACGCAGTCTATGTCTTATCTTCTCTGCTCATAGATGAAAATCACCGAGCTGTGGTTCTTGTTGATCCAGTTGATGAAGCACCAATCAATGCTGATCTTCCTGAGCAGAACACAGGAAACGAGCAATCTGATCCAGTCACAGTGCCCAAGAAGAGGAAAGTCAGGAAACAAGTGGGACCCCTTCCTGATCAGAGGAAGCCTTGTACTGAGAAGACAGAAGCGGACAAGCCGGTCCAGAAGAAGAAGAAGAAGAAGAAGAAGAAGAAATCCTCTAAGACAGTTGTTCCTTCTACCTCAACCGGTGCATCAGTCCTTGCCAAAAATGTATTTACTTCCAAGAGGTTTCCATCCAGAGAGGTTAAAGCCAGGTATGCTCTGTTTAAGGAACTCAGAATCTTAGCTAAAGGGATAGTAGACTTTGACGAAACAGATAAGTAGGGGTATCTAGAACTGATCAATGTAGCGATGTTAAGAAGTACTGTTTATGGGTTGATTGGATATGTTCCTGAGATTGTGAAAGTGTTTTACACCAATCTTCATGAGTCTAGCTATTCCTCTTCTAATAAATGAGTCAGTGTCTTCCTGCGTAAAAGTATGTATGAGTTTTCTCATGCGCAGATCAATGCTTGCCTAGACTTATCTCCTCTGTGCAGTGCTGATGTCAGAACTTATGCAGGCATTGATGCAGTCTCTCCTGACACTCTGGCCAAGTATCTGACTGAAGGGCAAAAGAATACTTGGGCAGGAATTAAGTCGGTGGATCTTCCTCTGAAGTATGCAGCTGTGACTGTTCTAGCAGCTTCAAACTGGTTTCCCTCAATTCACAAGAACCACATTTCAGAGGTTAGGGCAAGAAGGGTATACAAGCTAGCTCATGGGATTCAGATTGATTTTGGCATGCTTGTCTACAAGCAAGTGATGAGTCTAACCATTGATCAGCAGAACGACCGTTGCTGGTTGATCTTCCCAAGGATTATCTCAGCTATTCTGGAAATGCACTATCCTCCTCATACTTTTGATGGTGAAGAACTGGTTGGGCCTGTTCTGTACAAGAAGGACCATCGGAGTGGAGAAGGCTTTCTAAAGAAAGAGGCAGAGAGGGAGAAAAAGGAGGATTGCATCTGGAAAGCGCAAAGTCTCCTCAGCCACTACTTCAGCTGGTCAATCTAGGTCTTCTGAGTCTACCCCAGCCTGTGGAAGTCATCCAGCTTAGGACAGTTCGAATGCCGATCAAGGCTGGTGTAACCCAGGTGTCAGTTCAGACAGCGCTTCAGGACATTGATGAGGGACTTCAGAATCTGTCTGACATTGTTTTTCACCTCCGTGACAGGACTCAAGGTAAGTTATCTACTCCTCTACCTGATTCTTATTCTGATATAAGTATTTTTTTAACTTTTGTGCTCTCAAGCAGGGGGAGAAAAGATTAGACAATGATTGAAGACTCTGAAGAGTCAGATCACGAAGAAGAGTCTCTTGATGGAGATGATGACTCTAATGAGATGACCTCAAGTGATGCTTATATTGTCTGTGTACTTGAGTTGTGGGGGGAGTGACTACATGTTTGTTTTTTGTTGAAAGCTTAGTCACGAGTGCTAGAATTCTGGGGGAGTAGGAATTTTTTTTGTTCTGTTTGGTTCTTTTAAATCCTCTCCTGTAAGTGTTGAGCTTATTTCGAGTTTCTGAATGGATCATGATGAATGTTGCCTAATAAGTTATGTGATGATCATAATTCTCATGCTTCGGCTATATGAATATGTGAGCTTATTGATGTATAAATACTTGAGAGGCACACGAAGCTAAAAAGGGGGAGATTGAAGATGCAGCGAGCTGGAGGTTGAGCTACGACAGCAGCTGACTCAGTCAAGCTGTGAACCAGCACTTGCATCAAAGACAAATATCGTATGGACGACGAGTTGGAGTTGAAGAATATGGAAGCTAAGGATGCTAGTAGCTGACTAGGACGAAGCTAAAGAAGAGTAAATTATTGAATTGAAGAATAAAAGAGTACCAAGAGCATTCAGATAAAGAAGCAGAAGCTAGTTGGTATGTGCAAAGTTGGGGACATGTACAAGAACGGGACATAAACAACCTCATGAGTTCGAATGTAAAAGGGTTTGTTTATGTACCTAGGATGGTCCCAACTGATGGATTGTTTAGTGTTTATCCTGGTTCAATTTTATTCAGATTAAACCCTACTAAACATATTGGATCTAGGTTCTCTTGCAGAATCATAAAGAGATCTCAGTAAATACCTTGTTTATGCAGCGGATTGATGAGGTATTGTCAGAGATCAGTAGAACCGTCAAGGGACAGCTCCTCCAGAGGTTCACACACGCACACTTGAGGAAGATGGCTGCTAGACCAGAGAGGAGAGGAGGCGCAGAGAGAGTTATGAGAGAGAGCAGCTAGGTTAAGTTTTAATTATAAAACTTATGTCTAGTTCTTTTGGGCTTTTGGGCCCAAGTCCCAATCTGATTAAATCCCTTAGATTTAATCAGGCCCTTTAATCTCTCTAAGTACAGTAAATGCCTGGCACTTTTACTGTACTTCTGCTGAACCATTCCCTTATAGTTTCCTGTTAGCTTAGGCGTGTGACCCATATGGGATCATATAATAAAGGCAATAAATCCAAGACTTATAGATCATGAGCGGACTCTAGCAAGCCATCATGACCCCCAGTATTATATGACTTATGTCTGATCATTGACATACTCTTACTTTCTAGAGACAGTACAGAGATTACTGGACATAATTCCAACAATCTCCCACTTGTACTGGAGTCTCTGTATTCATAATCCTTTTGTCTCAATATCTCGATTAGTCATAAGGGAAGATGAGTGTCATCCTTATAAAGCTTAATCATGTTCATCGGACTCTGATTTGACACTGACATTCCAAACGACTCGGGACAGTCCGTTTGAGCATGGCCATGCATTTTCCAGTATTCAAATCTCCGATTGGCCTAGAGATATTCACTCCATTTATATTGGAGGGACAAATCCCGTCTTGTTCCATCACTGTAAACTACTCACTTCATAACACAACCAAACAAGGTCCTTATAACTATCGCTTAACGACAGCGTTAGACAATGATCAAAGTGCATCAGTTCATGTGTAGTCACATGCATGCGAACTCAGGTCTAAGGACTATACTCTATAGTCGTAGTGAGAATCTCTTATGATACAGATATAAATTGTTGGAATTGTGTCCAGTAATCTCGGTACTGTCTCTAGAAAGTAAGAGTATGTCGAGATCAGACATAAGTCATATAATACTGGGGATCATGATGGCTTGCTAGAGTCCGCTCATGATCTATAAGTCTTGGACTTATTGCCTTTATTATATGATCCCATATGGGTCACACGCCTAAGCTAACAGGAAAATGTGTTGGAACGGCTTAGCAGAAGTACGACAAAAGTGCTAGGCATTTGTCGTACTAAGAGAGAAAGACTAATGGGTCTGATTAAATGGGATTTAATCAGATTGGGCCCAAAAGCCCAAAAGGGAAAGAGAAGGCTTTTAATGACTAAAAGCCAAGTCTTTTCTTCCCAACCCTAACACCCAGCCGCGGCTACTCCTCTCTCTCTGCGCCTCTCTTCCTTGTGGTCTAGCAGCCATTTCCTTGTGAAGCGTGTGTGAACCTTTGGAGGATTCATCCCTCGGTGCATCTATCTGATCTCTGACCTGTTCTATTCCTTCCGCTGCAACAAACAGGTAAAAGGTGAGATCATGTAATGTTTCTAAATAAGAACACCTAGATCTGATGCATGTTTAGGTTGATATCAATATGAGAATTGAATCGGGATCAACTGAACTATCCTACATTGGTATCAGAGCCATTGGTTCTTAGGTTTCTTGTTTTAGATTCATGTTTAGGTTGTTTAATCTATTTAGAATTGTTTTTGAATCAATTACTGATAAGATAAAACAGTTAAGAAACTGAATTAAATCCTAAACACACAAACAGAAATCACAAACCGAGCTATATGACTCGGGTTTGTTGATTGGCCGAGAGAATGGCCGGTTGGGTCGGATCGTTGGATCGATCGCGTCACGACCGCGGCTCGTCCCGATCGTAAGACGGATCGCGTCCCGATCACGATCGTCCCGTTCCGCCTCTCTCACGTCCCGATCGTCTCCATGCTTGCTCGATCGCGTGAGGCTTCATGCCGTCCGGATCGTAGCTCGCTCGTGGACGACTCGGCCAGCACCGTCCCGAACGTCCCGATGAACCGTCCCGAGCATGCCAAGCGTATCGATCTCGGATCGTGGCGCACGGCTTGCGGCTGGACGATCATTGCTTGATCCGAAAGCTAGGGTTGTTTGATCACGGTTCAATCGGTTCGGTTCGGTTAATGGTTCGGTTTAAAATTTTAATTAAAATTGATTCGTTCTGGTTTAATAAACAGATTTAATAATTTTATTGAATCTGGTTAAACCGGGATAAGAAATCCAATGTCGAAAGAAATATTGGATTTAGTGCCTAAACCAGGAATTTCTAATTTGATTTGGTTGGACCAAATAAATTGAGAAGTTCCGGTTTAGTAAATAACCGG
This sequence comes from Orychophragmus violaceus, assembly GCA_030180135.1. NCBI lineage: Eukaryota > Viridiplantae > Streptophyta > Magnoliopsida > Brassicales > Brassicaceae > Orychophragmus > Orychophragmus violaceus. The sequence goes on along the minus strand of CM058240.1, from coordinate 67,196,780 downwards.
TTGACAATTGTGGTCATCGTAGTAATTAAAACTTGGTTAGACCAGTTTTAATGAACCAGACCGGTTATGTCAATTAATTGGACAATTGGGTCATGTCTTGGACATGGACCAATTCTTGGGCCTCGGGCCAAGAAGTTAAAACAATTGGGCCAGTTAATTGAGTCTTTCTTCAGATTAATTTAAAATCTATTTTATAAAATTATAAAGTCGTTTTTAAATTAAAGTTTCCGAAATTTTGAAATTAGAAAGTTTCTTAAAATAGATGTTTCTGAATTTGCGGGTTTTGGATTTTAAAGAAATTTCTAAAGTTAGAAAGTTTCCGGTTTTAGAAAGTTTCCAATTTTAGAAAGTTTCCAAAATAGTAGGTTTCCATAAATAGAAAGTTTCCCGAAATAGTAATCTTCTATTTTGGGAATGATTTTAATAAACCTACGAACCTCAAATAATATCAAGCGTTGGATGTCTTGTCCAGGCTATGTCAGCTGTCAAAGCCCATTCAATTGCATTCATGGCCTTACAGTGTGAGGATGTCTGCTTTTGCGTGGGTAAGACGGTTTGTGATTCATAAATGTCATTGGGAGTCCCAGACATTAATGATTACATGACTGTATAGTCCGGTTTTCTTGACTAGGCCATCGGGAGTCCCGGGCCTTGAGACATCAGAGTGGATTGGGCCTCGGGCCCAGATTCACAACCAAGAGTTATATCATGGATATAATTAGCCGATATAGGGCTTACCGATATAAGCTAAGGTTGGGTGACGGCCAGTGGCCCACTTTAATTTTAGTTATATGTGGATCTTGGAATCATTATATTCTATTGAGGGTAACTTAGGTTATTGAATATAATGCGTGATTAATCATATTATACTTTAATACGAGATTAGTCATTTTGAACATAATAACTAATAACCTTTTATTTATATATTTCAGATATGACTACTACAAGCACACAAAACACATTCTCGATCCGGTCTGTTCTCGAGAAGGAGAAGCTGACTGGAACGAACTTCCTGACATGGTCAAGGAACTTGAGGCTCGTCCTCAAGCAGGAGAAGAAGGATTATGTCCTTCGAGATCCCCTCCCCGAGAGGCCTCTTGCCAATGCTGCCAGGACTCTGCACAATGCTTGGGAAAAGCATTCGTCAGATGAAAATGATGTCTATTGCCTGATGTTGGTGACAATGACACCTGAGCTGCAAAAACAGTTCGAAAGTGTATTGTCCCCAATCGAGATCATGGCAAGCCTGAAATCGCTTTTTCAGGAGCAGGCTAGGACCGAGAGGTTCCAGACAGTTAAGAACCTCTTGGACTGTAAGTTGGCTGCGAATGCGGCAGTGAGTCCTCATGTCTTGAAGATGATGGGTTATCTCGATCATCTTCAGAAACTCGACTGCCCAATCAGCCAGGAACTTGCCTGCGACATCATTCTGCAGTCTTTACCTGCAAGCTATGATCAGTTCATTCTGAACTTTAACATGCATGGCTTGAGTAAGACACTACCTGAGCTTCACGGAATGCTCAAGACTGCAGAGCCCAACTTGAGGAAAACCGCCAAGGACCCCAATGTGCTTACGGTGCAAAAGGGCAAGGGGTTTAAGAAATCCTCTGCTAAGGATAAGGGAAAGGCCAAGGGTGTCCAAGTCGCGGACAAGGACACGCCAAAGCCCAAGCCCAAGTCCAAGGCTGGGCCTACTGACATGTGCAGGTTCTGCAAAGAACTGGGGCATTGGAGAAGAGATTGTAAGAAATTCCAGGAAGGTCTAAAGGAATTGAAGAAGAAGACTTTCGAGACTTCTTCATCAGGTATTTTTGTTATAGAAGTTAATACAACTACTTCTGATAATACCTCATGGGTCATGGATACTGGTTGTGGGGCTCATATTTGTACTAATATGCAGGCACTCAGCAACAGTAGAAGGCTGAAGCAAGGACAAGTGGAGCTACGAGTTGGGAATGGAGCGAAAGTTTCAGCACTAGCTGTAGGAACATACTTGTTGTCTTTACCTTCGGGATTGATTTTAGAACTGAATAATTGTTATTTTGTACCTGCTATAAGCAGAAATATTATTTCAATTTCTTTGTTGGATTTGGAAGGTTATGATTTTTCAGTTAAGAATAAATTATGTTCCTTCAATCGCAACAATTTGTTCTATGGTTCTGCCCCTCTTACGAATGGGCTTTACATACTCGATCAATCCGCGCCAATTTATAACATTAATACAAAACGGTTTAAACCTAATGAAGAAAACCGAACGTTTCTATGGCATTGTCGTTTAGGGCACATCAGCGAGAAACGCATCAAGAGGCTCCATTCGAATGGACTTCTTGGCTCATTTGACTTTGAGTCATGTGAGAAATGCGAATCCTGCATGATGGGCAAAATGACACGGGCCCCCTTTAATAAACCTAACGAGAGGGCCAGTGACTTATTGGGCCTGATACACACTGATGTGTGTGGCCCAATGTCCACAAATGCAAGAGGAAACTATCATTACTTCATTACCTTCACTGATGATTTCAGTAGGTATGGATATGTTTATTTAATGAAACATAAGTCTGAATCTTTTGAGAAGTTCAGAGAATTCCAAAATGAAGTACAGAACCAACTTGGCAAAAGCATTAAGGCTCTTCGGTCCGACCGAGGAGGAGAATACTTAAGCCAAGAATTCAGTGATCATCTGAGAGAGTGTGGGATCGTGTCCCAACTCACTCCTCCTGGAACACCTCAATGGAATGGTGTGTCTGAGAGGAGAAATCGGACCTTATTGGATATGGTTCGATCTATGATGAGTCACACAGACCTTCCAATATCCCTTTGGGGATATGCTCTGCTAACAGCAGTGTTCACTCTAAATAGAGCGCCATCAAAAGCAGTAGCAAAGACACCATATGAATTATGGACTGGAGAAGCTCCAGTGCTGTCTTATCTAAGAATTTGGGGTTGTGAAGCCTATGTTAAGAGATTAATCTCAGATAAGCTTACACCAAAATCTGATAAATGCTACTTCATTGGTTATCCACGGGAAACCAAGGCTTATTACTTCTATCTACGTTCCGAGAACAAGATCTTTGTTGCCCGGGATTGTAACTTTCTTGAGAGAGAGTTTCTCTCTAAGAAAGACAGTGGGAGTAAGGTACTGCTTGAAGAAATTCAAGATGAACAGGATACTGCTCAACCTAATGAGGAAGAGCAGCAGGAGGATCTACAAGAAATTGTAGAGCCTGAACCTGTAGTACCTGAAGTTCGAAGATCCGGGAGGATCCGTCACGAACCCGAGAGATATCAGGGATTCCTCGTGACTGACTGTCATGATCTTTTGATCATTGACGGTGATGAACCATCGAACTTCAATCAAGCCATGATGGGCCCAGATTCCTCTAAGTGGCGCAAGGCCACTGATTCCGAAATGGACTCCATGTCGGTCAACCAAGTGTTTTCGTTGGTTGACTTACCCGTTGGTGTAAAAGCCATCGAGTGCAAATGGATCTTCAAGAAGAAGATTGACGTGGATGGAAATGTCCAGATTTACAAAGCCAGGTTGGTGGCAAAAGGTTTCAGACAAGTTCACGGTGTGGACTACGATGAAACCTATTCACCAGTGGCTATGATGAAATCTATTCGGATTCTACTAGCAACTGCAGCTTTTCATGATTATGAAATTTGGCAGATGGACGTGAAAACCGCCTTCCTAAATGGTATTCTGGAAGAGGATGTGTATATGACACAACCTGACGGTTACATAGATCCGAAGAATGCTGGGAAAGTATGCAAGCTTCATAAATCCATTTATGGATTGAAGCAAGCATCGAGGAGCTGGAATCTTCGTTTTGATGAAGCGATCAAGCAATTTGACTTCATCAGAAACGAAGAAGAACAATGCGTGTATAAGAAATCTAGTGGGAGCAAGATTGTATTTCTTATTCTGTATGTCGATGACATACTACTTCTCGGAAACGACGTTCCAATGCTGAAGTCTGTAAAGGACTGGCTTGGAAGTTGTTTTTCCATGAAAGACATGGGTGAAGCCGCATACGTTCTTGGAATTAGGATCTATCGGGATAGACCTAAGAGGCTGATAGGCTTGTGTCAAGACTCATACATTGACAAAGTCCTACAAAGATTCAGCATGAAAGATTCCAAGAAGGGCTTCACGCCAATGGTGCATGGCACAACGCTAAGCAAGAAGCAGAGCCCTACGTCGGCTGCTGAGCTTGAGCGCATGAAGAACATTCCTTATGCATCTGCAATAGGATCTGTCATGTATGCCATGATCTGTACTCGTCCTGATGTTGCTTATGCATTGAGCATGACGAGTAGATACCAGTCAAATCCAGGTGAAAACCATTGGATTGCCGTAAAGAATATCTTGAAGTATCTAAGACATACTAAGGATAAGTTCTTGGTGTACGGTGGAAGTGATGTGCTTAAAGTCAGTGGATTCACGGACGCAAGTTTCCAGACAGACACAGATGATTTCCGGTCACAGTCCGGTTATGTCTTTTGTCTGAATGGCGGTGCAGTAAGTTGGAGAAGCTCCAAGCAGGACACCGTTGCTGATTCCACTACAGAAGCTGAATATATCGCCGCCTCAGAAGCAGCGAAGGAAGCTGTTTGGATACGAAAGTTCATTATGGAACTAGGTGTGATACCAGATGCGGCTGAGCCTCTGGCACTGTTTTGTGACAACAATGGTGCTATAGCTCAGGCAAAGGAACCAAGATCACACCAGAAATCCAAGCATGTTCAAAGAAGATATCACTTGATACGTGACATCATTAATAGAAAGGAAGTCAAGATCAGCCGAGTTCCGACAGATGATAACGTCGCTGATCCGTTGACAAAGCCACTCCCAAGGCCTAAGCTCGAGTTCCTGACTAAAGCTGTAGGCATTAGAAACATTGAAATGTAATCTAAATTTGAGTGGGAGTTTTGTGAGCTTTATTTAGTTGTTTGATATGTTCTTGTAAAACATTATTTTATGTTTTAATGAAATTATTATTTCAAGATTATTTTAACTGTGATGAAATAATCGTTCCAAAATGATATGAACCATTTTATAGGTCATCGAAGTAAATGACTTGATCTTGAGTCATCGAAGTCATTTAGCTTGATCATGAGATCCTATATTTGATAAATGTTTTATATCATCATGTCCCTAGTCGAAGGTTGTTGAAACTGGAACACCAACAACCGTGTGAGACTGGATTGGTACGTGACTTATGACAAAGTCTCAGTGTGTCATAGATGCGCGGCATCAAAGTCAGTACATAGGTGTATGTTGGGAACATACGACCGGACAAGACCCGCCTATAAGAACTCTTCAGGATATTTATATCTGTGTCATAAGAGATTCTTACTACGACTATAGAGTATAGTCCTTAGACCTGAGTTCACATGCATGTGACTGCCCATGGACTGATGTACTTTGATCATTGTCTAACGCTATCGTTCTGCGATAGTTATAAGGACCTTGTTTGGGTACATCATGAAATGAGTAGTTTACAGTGATGGAACAAGATGGGATTTGTCCCTCCAATATAAATGGAGTGAATATCTCTAGGCCAATCGGAGATTTGAATACTGGAAAACGCATGGCCATGCTCAAACGGACTTTCCCGAGTCGTTTGGATTGTCAGTATCAAATCAGAGTCCGATGAACAAGATTAGGCTTTATAAGGATGACACCAATCTTGCCTTATGACTAATCGAGATATTGTGACAAAAGGATTATGAATACAGAGATTCCAGTACAAGTGGGAGATTGTTGGAATTGTGTCCAGTAATCTCGGTACTGTCTCTTGAAAGTAAGAGTATGTCGAGATCAGACATAAGTCATATAATACTGGGGATCATGATGGCTTGCTAGAGTCCGCTCATGATCTATAAGTCTTGGACTTATTGCCTTTATTATATGATCCCATATGGGTCACACGCCTAAGCTAACAGGAAAATGTGTTGGAACGGCTTAGCAGAAGTACGACAAAAGTGCTAGGCATTTGTCGTACTAAGAGAGAAAGACTAATGGGTCTGATTAAATGGGATTTAATCAGATTGGGCCCAAAAGCCCAAAAGGGAAAGAGAAGGCTTTTAATGACTAAAAGCCAAGTCTTTTCTTCCCAACCCTAACACCCAGCCGCGGCTACTCCTCTCTCTCTGCGCCTCTGTTCCTTGTGGTCTAGCAGCCATTTCCTTGTGAAGCGTGTGTGAACCTTTGGAGGATTCATCCCTCGGTGCATCTATCTGATCTCTGACCTGTTCTATTCCTTCCGCTGCAACAAACAGGTAAAAGGTGAGATCATGTAATGTTTCTAAATAAGAACACCTAGATCTGATGCATGTTTAGGTTGATATCAATATGAGAATTGAATCAGGATCAACTGAACTATCCAACATAAATATCCTGAAGAGTTCTTATAAGCGGGTCATGTCCGGTCGTATGTACCCCAACATACACCTATGTACTGACTTTGATGCCGTGCATCTATGACACCCTGAAACTTGGTCGTAAGTCACATACTAATCTAGTCTCACGCGGTTGTTGGTGTTCCAATTTCAACAACCTTCGACTAGGGACAGGATGATATAAGCCATCTATCAAATATAGGGTCTCAGGATCAAGCTAAATGACTTCGATGACTCAAGATCAAGTCACTTACTTCGATGACCCATAAAATGGTTTATATCATTTTGGAACGATTATTTCATCACAGTTAAAATAATCTTGAAATAATAATTTTATTAAACATCTTAAAATGTTTTACAAGAACATATCAATAACTAAATAAAGCCCTCAAACTCCCACTCAAATTTAGATCACATTTCAATGTCTCTAATGCCTACAGCTTCAGTCAGGTACTCGAGCTTAGGCCTTGGGAGTGGCTTTGTCAATGGATCAGCGACATTATCATCTGTCGGAACTCGGCTGATCTTGACTTCCTTTCTATTAATGATATCACGTATCAAGTGAAATCTTCTTAGTATATGCTTGGATTTCTGGTGTGATCTTGGTTCCTTTGCCTGAGCTATAGCACCATTGTTATCACAAAACAGTGCCAGAGGCTCAGCTGCATTCGGTATCACACCTAGTTCAATAATGAACTTTCGTATCCAAACAGCTGCCTTCGCTGCTTCTGAGGCGGCGACATATTCAGCTTATGTAGTGGAATCAACAACGGTGTCTTGCTTGGAGCTTCTCCAACTAACTGCACCGCCATTCAGACAAAAGATATAACCGGACTGTGACCGGAAATCATCTTGGTCTGTCTGGAAACTTGCGTCCGTGAATCCACTGACTTCAAGCACATTACTTCCGCCGTACACCAAGAACTTATCCTTAGTATGTCTCAGATACTTCAGGATATTCTTGACGGCAATCCAGTGGCTTTCTCCTGGATTTGACTGGTATCTACTCGTCATGCTCAATGCATAAGCAACATCAGGACGAGTACAGATCATGGCATACATGACAGATCCTATTGCAGATGCATAAGGAATATTCTTCATGCGCTCAAGCTCAGCAGCCGTCGTTGGGCTCTGCTTCTTGCTTAGCGTTGTGCCATGTACCATTGGTGTGAAGCCCTTCTTGGAATCTGCCATGCTGAATCTATGCAGGACTTTGTCAAAGTATGAATCTTGACACAAGCCTATCAGCCTTTTAGATCTATCTCGGTAGATCCTGATTCCAAGAACGTATGCGGCTTCACCCATGTCTTTCATGGAAAAACAACTTCCAAGCCAGTCCTTTACCGACCGCAGCATTGGTACGTCGTTTCCGAGAAGGAGTATGTCATCGACATACAGAATAAGAAATACTATCTTGCTCCCACTAGTCTTCTTATACACGCATTGTTCTTCTTCGTTTCTGATAAAGTCAAATTGCTTGATCGCTTCATCAAAACGAAGATTCCAGCTCCTCGATGCTTGCTTCAATCCATAAATGGATTTATGAAGCTTGCATACTTTCCCAGCATTCTTTGGATCTATGTAACCGTCAGGTTGTGTCATATACACATCCTCTTCCAGAATTCCATTCAGGAAGGCGGTTTTTACGTCCATCTGCCAAATTTCATAATCATGAAAAGGTGCAGTTGCTAGTAGAATCCGAATAGATTTCATCATAGCCACTGGGGAATAGGTTTCATCATAATCCACACCGTGAACTTGCCTGAAACCTTTTGCCACCAACCTGGCTTTATAAATCTGGACATTTCCATCCACGTCAATCTTCTTCTTGAAGATCCATTTACACTCGATGGCTTTTACACCAGCGGGTAAGTCAACCAATGAAAACACTTGGTTGACCGACATGGAGTCCATTTCGGAATCAGTGGCCTTACGCCACTTAGAGGAATCTGGGCCCATCATGGCTTGATTGAAGTTCGATGGTTCATCACCATCAATGATCAGAAGATCATGACAGTCAGTCACGAGGAATCCTTGATATCTCTAGGGTTCGTGACGGATCCTCCCGATTCTTCGAACTTCAGGTACTACAGGTTCAGGCTCTACAATTTCTTGTAGGTCCTCCTGCTGCTCTTCCTCATTAGGTTGAGCAGTATCCTGTTCATCTTGAATTTCTTCAAGCAGTACCTTACTCCCACTGTTTTTCTTAGAGAGAAACTCCCTCTCAAGAAAATTACAATCCCGGGCAACAAAAATCTTGTTCTCGGATCGTAGGTAGAAGTAATAAGCCTTGGTCTCCTTCGGATAACCAATGAAGTAGCATTTATCAGACTTTGGTGTAAGCTTGTCAGAGATCAATCTCTTGACATAGGCTTCACAACCCCAAATTCTAAGATAAGACAGCGCTGGAGTTTCTCCAGTCCACAATTCATATGGTGTCTTGGCTACTGCTTTTGATGGCGCTCTATTTAGGGTGAACACTGCTGTTAGCAGAGCATATCCCCAAAGGGATATTGGAAGGTCTGTGTGACTCATCATAGACCGAACCATATCCAATAAGGTCCGATTCTTCCTCTCAGACACACCATTCCATTGAGGTGTTCCAGGAGGAGTGAGTTGGGAAACTATCCCACACTCTCTCAGATGATCACTGAACTCTTGGCTCAAGTATTCTCCTCCTCGGTCGGACCGAAGAGCTTTAATGCTTTTGCCAAGTTGGTTCTGTACTTCATTTTGGAATTCTCTGAATCTCTCAAACGATTCAGACTTATGTTTCATTAAATAAACATATCCATACCTGCTGAAATCATCAGTGAAGGTAATGAAGTACTGGTAGTTTCCTCTTGCATTTGTGGACATTGGGCCACACACATCAGTGTGTATCAGGCCCAATAAGTCACTGGACCTCTCGTTGGGTTTATTAAAGGGGGCCCGCGTCATTTTGCCCATCAGGCAGGATTCGCATTTCTCACATGACTCAAAGCCAAACGAGCCAAGAAGTCCATTCGAATGGAGCCTCTTAATGCGTTTCTCACTGATGTGCCCTAAACGACAATGCCATAGAAACGTTTGGTTCTCCTCATTAGATTTGAACCGTTTGGTATTAATGTTATAAATTGGCGCGGATTGATCAAGTATATAAAGCCCATTCGTAAGAGGGGCACAACCATAGAACAAATTATTGCGATTGAAGGAACATAATTTATTCTTAACTGAAAAATCATAACCTTCCAAATCCAACAATGAAACTGAAATAATATTTCTGCTTATCGCAGGTACAAAATAGCAGTTATTAAGTTCTAAAACCAATCCCGAAGGTAAAGACAACAAGTATGTGCCTACAGCTAGTGCAGGAACTTTCGCTCCATTCCCAACTCGTAGCTCCACTTGTCCTTGCTTCAGCCTCCTACTGTTGCTGAGTGCCTGCATATTAGTACAAATATGAGCCCCACAACCAGTATCCATAACCCATGAGGTATTATCAGAAGTAGTTGTATTAACTTCTATAACAAAAATACCTGATGAAGAAGTCTCCAGAGTCTTCTTCTTCAATTCCTTTAGACCTTCCAGGAATTTCTTACATTCTCTCCTCCAATGCCCTGGTTCTTTGCAGAACCTGCAGATGTCAGTAGGCCCAGCCTTGGACTTGGGCTTGGGCTTGGACGTGTCCTTGTCCGAGACTTGAACAGCCTTAGCCTTTCCCTTGTCCTTGGCAGAGGATTTCTTAAAGCCCTTGCCCTTTTGTACCATAAGCACGTTGGGGTCCTTGGCTTTCCTCAAGTTGGGCTCTGCAGTCTTGAGCATTCCATGAAGCTCAGGCAATGTCTTAGTCAAGCCATGCATATTGAAGTTCAGAATGAACTGATCATAGCTTGCAGGCAAAGACTGCAGAATGATGTCACAGGCAAGTTCATGGCTGATAGGGCAGTCGAGTTTCTGAAGATGATCGAGATAACCCATCATCTTCAAGACATGAGGACTCACTGCCGCACTTGCATCCATCTTGCAGTCTAAGAGGTTCTTAACTGTCTGGAACCTCTCAGTTCTTGCCTGCTCCTGAAAAAGCGATTTCAGGCTTGCCATTATCTCGATGGGCGACATCACACTCTCGAACTGCATTTGCAGTTCAGGAGTCATGGTTGCCAACATCAGGCAATAGACATCATTTTCATCTGACGAATGCTTTTCCCAAGCATTGTGCAGATTCCTGGCGGCATTGTTTGGAGGCCTCTCAGGGAGGGGATCACGAAGGACATATTCCTTCTTCTCCTGCTTGAGGACCAGCCTCAAGTTCCCTGACCACGTCAGGAAGTTCGTTCCAGTCAGCTTCTCCTTGTCGAGAACAGACCGGATTGAGAATGTGTTTTGTGTGCTTGTTGTAGTCATTGCTGAAATTTAAGATAAAAAGGATTTTAGTTTATATGTTCAATATGAGTAAACTCGCATTATATTCAATAACATTAGTTACCCTCAAAAGAATATAATGATTCCAAGATCCACATATGACTAAGATCAAAGTGGGCCACTGGCCGTCACCCAACCTTAGCTTATATCGGTAAGCCCTATCTCGGCTAATTATATCCGTGATATAACTCTTGGTTGTGAATCTGGGCTGATGTCTCAAGGTCTGGGACTCCCGATGACCCAGTCAAGAAAACCAGACTATACAGTCATGTAATCACTAATGTCTGGGACTCCCAATAACATTAATGAATCACAAACTGTCTTACCCACGCAAAAGATAGACACCCTCACACTGTAAGGCCATGTGTACAATTGAATGGGTTTCAACAGCTGACATAGACTGGACAAGACATCCAACGCTTGATATTATTTGAGGTTTATAGGTTTTCTTAAAATCTCATCCCAAAATAGAAGATTACTATTTTGGGAAACTTTCCATTTTGGGAAACCTTCTGTTTTTGGAAACTTTCTAAAATTGGAAACTTTCTAACTATAGAAATTTCCTAAATATCCAAAACATGCAAATCTAGAAACTTCTATTCCAAGAAACTTTCTAATTTAATATTTTGGAAACAAATTAATTTAAAATCGAATTTTAATTATTAAATAAATTTTTTTAAATTAAATCTGAAGAAAAGACTCAAATAACTGGCCCAATTGTTTTAACTTCTTGGCCCAAGGCCCAAGAATTGGTCTATGTCCAAGACATAACCCAATTGCCCAATTAAATGACATAACCGGTCTGGTTCATTAAAATTGGTCTAACCAAGATTAATTACTACGATAACCACAATTGTTAACCGGTCATTTACTAAACCGGATTTTCTCAATTTATTTGGTCCAACCAAATCAAATTAGAAAACCACTGGTTTAGGCACTAAATCCAATTTTAAACGACATTGGATTTCTTATCACGGTTTAACCAGATTTAATAATTTTTATTAAGTCTGTAAACCGTGACGATTAAATTTTAATTATTTTAAACCGAACCACAAACCAAACCGAACCGACACATGCTTTGACCATGATCCGGACAGCGTAAGCTTCACGCGATCGGGCAAGCTTGGGTCGAGAGGCGGTACACGATCGGGACGTTCGGCGGGACGGCGCGGGCCGAGAGAGGCGAGACACGATCGCACAGCGGACCGGTCCATCTCTCGCGCCTCAACGCCGATCGGGACGACGACGCGACACGATCCGGTCAAGCGATCGGTCCGTTCGTCGTGTACCGAACCGGACGTGTGATCCGATGCCGATCCACACTCCGACGCATACCTTTCCTTATGGATCGGTTCATGCGATTTTAGTTTAGGGTTTTAACTTTTGTTTCTTAAGTGTTTTCTTATCATATTTCAAGCAATGATTGATTCAAACACTTCTAAACAACCTAAACATGATTCTAACAAGAAATCCTAATAGAACCAATGGCTCTGATACCACTGATGGATTGTTTAGTGTTTATCCTGGTTCAATTCATTCAGATTAAACCCTACTAAACATATTGGATCTAGGTTCTATTGCAGAATCATAAAGAGATCTCAGTAAATACCTTGTTTATGCAGCGGATTGATGAGGTATTGTTAGAGATCAGTAGAACCGTCAAGGGACAGCTCCTCCGGAGGTTCACACACGCACACTTGAGGAAGATGGCTGCTAGACCAGAGAGGAGAGGAGGCGCAGAGAGAGTTATGAGAGAGAGCAGCTAGGTTAAGTTTTAATTATAAAACTTATGTCTAGTTCTTTTGGTCTTTTGGGCCCAAGTCCCAATCTGATTAAATCCCTTAGATTTAATCAGGCCCTTTAATCTCTCTAAGTACAGTAAATGCCTGGCACTTTTACTGTACTTCTGCTGAACCATTCCCTTATAGTTTCCTGTTAGCTTAGGCGTGTGACCCATATGGGATCATATAATAAAGGCAATAAATCCAAGACTTATAGATCATGAGCGGACTCTAGCAAGCCATCATGACCCCCAGTATTATATGACTTATGTCTGATCATTGACATACTCTTACTTTCTAGAGACAGTACAGAGATTACTGGACATAATTCCAACACCAACTTGTCTGGAGAAGACCAGTAGAGCAGGAGGTCTGATCCCAAGGTCAGAACACGGTTCTCTCTCCTCAGAACCAGCACGGACCTGTCGCTTTCCTTTGGAGCCGTTGGACCTAGACCGCCGAGACCTCTTGTCTTCTTCTTCCTTTGTTTAATACGTTTTAATATATGAATGCCCTAGTTTTCTCTCTATATAACTAATGTAACTTATAAACATCAGAATATACTTAAGAAAATCTTTTCCTAAGCTCAATACTCTCATTCTCTCTCGGTTCACTCTCTCTCACTTTAAGAACCCTAATCCGTTCTAGAGATTCTCTCTTAAACTAAACTCTCCTATACTCTAAATTCTAACATGGTATCAGAGATCTAAAGCTCCTATACCTATTCTCACTTCCACAAAAGTCTTAAATCTCTTGTTGTTGTTCTTGTGCTTCTCTATTCTGTTCTTCAGCTCTCTAAACTCTTTCTGAAACCTCTTTCTCTTGAAAATCCCTCCTCTCTCAGACATGCAGAACTCAAGATTTGTGATACCAGTGACCCTAAAGGGAATCAAATACTTAGTGTGCGCAATAATGGAAAAGTCTGCCCTTGAAGGCCGTGGGCTTTGGAAGTTTGTTCTTGGCAGTGAAGCTCCAGTCCAGAAAGTGCAAGCTGAAGGCGTGGAGGAGGTTTCTGCAGATGAAGAGGCTTGGACTCAAGGAGACCAAAATATGTTGTCCATTATCTAAAGTTCTCTTGAGTCATCTCTCTTGGAAGCTTATTCTTACTGTGAAAGTTCTAAGGAGCTATGGGACACTCTCAAGAAGGTCTATGGGAACATGTCTAATCTGAGCAGAGTGTTTGAAGTAAAGATTGCTATCAACAACCTCAATCAGGAAGACATGGAGTTCAAGCAACACTTTGAGAAGTTCAGATTTTTGTGGGCAAAGTTGGATATGTTGAGGCCAGCTACGGTTGATCCTCTTGTTCTCAATGAGAGAAGAGAACAGGATAAGGTGTTTGCACTTCTACTGACCCTGAATCCATCTTACAACAACTTGATACAGCACATGCTAAGGGCAGAGACACTTCCAACCTTGGATGATGTTTGTGCACAAATTCAGAAGGAGCAAGGATCATTTGGCTTGTTTGGAGGAAAACGAGAACTTGCCACTGCAAATAAGGGTGCATACAAGCCTGAGGAGAGGAGGATCCCTGGTGTATGTAATTATTGCAAGAGGAAGGGACACTTCAAAGACAAGTGTTGGCTGCTACATCCTCATGTCAAGCCTCTGTTCAACAACAAGTTCAAAGACCAAAGGGCGCATTACTCAAGTGGAACAACTGAACCTGGTTCCTCTTCAATTCTATGAAACCGATTAGGGTTCTAAGGATCCGCTAGAGAGAAAGAGTTGAGGAGGAGAAGAGTTGCGGCTGTGTTAGGGAAGAATAAGTCCCATTAACTTTATAAGAGATGTTTACAATGCTTTATATATGCTATACAAACTAGGGCTACCATGTATTAAAGAATGAATATTTAAGAGAGAGAGCAAAAGGAATCTCGGTGAGGAATGGGCTTCAAACGGTCACAAGATGGTGACATGTCCTTGTCTTGCTCTGAGGTGAAAGTGACAGGTCTTATGTGGTCCTGGACGTGGTCATTAATGTTCTGCCCTTCATGTTCTTTCCTAAAGAGTTTCTACTGATCTTAATTGCAATGTTATCTTCAGTCCCAATGATGTGGTTTTTCAGGATCTTGGGATAAGTAAGTTGCTTGGGAAGGGTGTTACAAAGGATGAGTTATACATGCTTAAAGACACCAACCTAGCTTCTGAATTATCTACTGTTTTTTCTCCTTATGTTGTAGTTGATGATTCTGTTTGGCATGCTAGATTAGGTCACCCTCACTCTCGTGCCTTAGGATTGTTGTTGCCTACTGTTTCTTTCAAAAATGATGAATGTGAGGCTTGTATACTTGACAAACATTGCAAGTCTGTTTTTCCCACTTCAAAAACTATCTATGAAAACTGCTTTGATCTTGTTCATTCTGATGTTTGGACGGCTCCTTGTGCTTCTAAAGAAAACCATAAGTATTTTGTAACTTTTGTTGATGAGAAATCTAAATACACTTGGTTAACCTTGATTCAAACTAAGGTTAGGGTATTATAAGCATTTATAAACTTTCAGAACAATGTAACTAACAATTTCAATGCCAAGATCAAAATTTTTAGATCATACAATGGTGGGGATACACTAGCCACGCATTCAAACATCATCTATTCAAGCATGGAATCATCAATCAAACCAATTGTCCTTACACTCCCCAACAAAATGGAGTGGCTGAAAGGAAGAACAAGCACTTAATGAAGGTGTAAAAGTCTATGATGTTCTACACAAACATTGCAAAATATTTTTGGGGATATGATCTCTTGACAGCTTGTTATTTGATCAACATAACACCTACCAAAGTTCTTCATGATCAATCACCATTTCACGTATTAAACAAAGTCAAACCCTCAATTCATCACTTATGTGTGTTTGGGTGCTTGTGTTTTGTTCTGATTCCAGGAGAATAAAGAGATAAGCTTGATGCTAAGAGTACCAAAGCAATGTTCATTGGCTACTCTACAACTCAGAAGGGATACAAGTGCTATGTGCCTGGCACCAGGAAGGTCTTAGTCTCAAGGGATGTTAAGTTTGTGGAATCAAAGGGATATTATGATGAGAAGAGGTTGGGATATCTGAATGATCTCTCCAACACTCCATCTGATCGTTCTACAAACTTAACGATCATCTTGAAAAGTCTTGGAATCAGCCAACCAAAGCAGAAGGAGGATGCATAGAAAACCAACACACCTGAGGCCTCTCCAGTGGCGTATAATGATACCCACCTTGATCATGAGGGGGACACACAAGAATCACAGGCTCAACAAGATGATTTTGTCATTCATGATCAAGGTGGAGAAGAGGAACAACAAGAAGAGCATGATATGGAGTCTGATCATCAAGAAATCGATTCTGATCAGCCGATTCAAATCTTCAGAAGAAGTACAAGGGTGAAGAAGGATCCATCTAAATAGAATAACACAAGATTTTACTTCAATAGCAATGCAGTGGCTCATCCTATCAAAGTTGTTTGCACCTTAGCTCACTTTTCTTGGAAGCATCAAGTGTTTGTTGGAAAGCTGGATCAAGGACAGGTTCCAATAACTTATGAAGAAGCTACAGAACACAGAGAATGAATGGAAGCTATAAATGAATAAACCAAGGAAAGAAAGATGTGAGTTCAAAATGGGTCTTTACTATCAAGTACAGAAGTGATGGGGAGATTGAGAGATACAAGGCAAGGCTGGTTGCAAGGGGCTTTACTCAGACCTATGGAAAGGATTACTTGGATAGTTTTGCACCAGTAGCCAAGCTTCACACGGTTATGATCATCATTTCCTTGGCAACAAACCTTGATTGGGAGTTATGGGAAATGGATGTCAAGAATGCATTCCTCCAAGGTGAGGTTGAAGATGAGGTATACAGGACTCCACCTCCTGGTCTTGAAGACACGGTTACACCAGGTAAATCGCTCAGACTCAAGAAGGCTATCTATGGGTTGAAACAATCACTTAGAGCTTGGTATCACAAGATGAGTTTAACTCTCCAAGATAAGGGATTCGAGAAGTCTAAAGCTGATCATACCCTATTTGTTAGAATTTAGGGAATAGAAGAGTTTAGTTGAAGAGAGAAGCTCTAGCACCGATTAGGGTTCTTAGTGCGGGAGAGAGAGTGAACCGAGAAAGAATAAGAGTCTTGAGCTTAGGAAAAGATTTTCTTAAGTGTATATTGATGTTTCTGAGTTACAAGACATATATAGAGAGACAACTAGGGCATCCATACACTAAATCAGATTAAACAAAGAGGATATGACAAGAACACTACCCAACGGCTCCAAAGGAAAGCGACAGGTCCATGCTGGTTCCAAGGAGAGAGAAACGTGGTCCAGGCCTTGGGATCAGACCTCCTGCTCTTCTGACTTGCTCCAGACATGTTGGGAACATCCTTGGACATAAACAAACACTTTAACTCTCGAACTTATGATGTTTGTTTATGCCCCAATATTGCACATACCATATCACTTCAGCCTCTTCATTTGATTATCTGAATGCTATAGATACTCTTCGATTCAATACTCCCCCTCAAACTTGACCATGAAGATAGAATGATCAAGTTTGGAACCGTGAATACCCACCTCATTAAAAACCTTGATACAGAAAAACCTCATGGGATAAAAACTGTATCAAGGAAAAAGAGTATGGGATTCACAGCCTAGGGACTTAAGCTTGAATATGTCTGCCTTGGTTAGTATGTCTGCCAACTGATCTGAACTTCTTGTGTAGCAAGGTAAAATCACTCCTTCTTGCACCTTCTGCCTTACCTTATGACAGTCCACCTCTATGTGCTTTGTTCTCTCATGAAACACTGAGTTGGATGCTATGTGTATTTCTGCTTGATTATCACAATGCATTGTGATTGGATTTGGTTGCTCAATGCCCAAGTCTTGAAGTATAGCCTTCAGCCATGTCAATTCATTTGTCATCTTCCTCAGTGCCCTATACTCTGCTTCAGCACTTGAACATGAAATGACCTTCTGCTTCAGCATTTGAACATGAAACCACCTTCTGCTTCTTTGTTTTCCAAGTGACAAGATTGCCTCCAATGAAAGTGCAATAGCCTGTAGTAGATATCCTATCTACTCGATCACCAGCCCAATTAGCATCACAATAACTTACAATCTCTGTGCTTTGATTGCATCCCATCCAAATTCCTTGACCAGGAGCTCCAATGATGCATCGTTGGGGCCTGCATATGCTGACTCACTTGGTTCACTGCAAAACACAAGTCAAGTCTTGTAATAGTAAGATAAATCAGCTTACAATCCATCCTTCTATATAGAGTGATGTCCTTGAATGGTTCATCATCAATCTCCTCCTCTCTTGTGACTTTGTAGCCTTTTCAAGAAGTGTCTTGGCTGCCTTGGTTTGGAGTTTACCTGCTTCACTCAACAAATCAAGAGTATACTTCCTTTTTAATAAGAAGAGGCCTTCCTTATAACGGCACTTTTCTATCCCTAGGAAGTACTTTAGTTCTCCAAGATCTTTAATGTCAAACACAGATTTCAAATAATCTTTACTACATTGGATTCCTACCTTGTCATTCCCGGACTATTGTAGTACACTCTTGTGTTCCTCCATTCAGATGGATCCTTTGTCTACCTTGTGCTTCTTCTCAAGACTTACACATGCTGATCAGTCTCCATCTCCTCTTGTTGCTGCTCCATCTCAGATTGTTCAGACTCCATTTGGTGTGTATCTTCTTCTTCACCTTGATCATTAATGGCAGAATCATGTCGTTGATCAGTTTGTGATTATCCATTGTCCCCCTCATGATCATGGTGAGTAGTCTCATCAGCAATGGGAGCCTCCACACTAACCGGTTTGTCTTTCTTGGTCTCCTCCTTCTGTTTTGGCTGAGTGATCCCAAGGTTCTCTTAGATGATCCTCAAATCGTTGGCACGGTCAGATGGGTTGTTGGGAAGATCCTTTTGGTTGTCCCAACTCTTCTCTCCATAATAACCCTTTGACTCCATAAATCTGACATCTCTAGAGACCAAAACCCTTCTTGTTTCAGGAACATAGCACTTGTACCCTTTCTGATTAGTAGAGTAGCCAATCAACATTGTCTTGACACTCTTTGCATCAAGCTTATCCCTTTGCTCTCCTGGAATTAAAACAAAGCACAAACACCTAAACACACGTAAGTGATGAATTGAAGGTGTGGTTATTGAATTGGAGATCATATAATGCACAATGCAACAATGTGCAAAGGTTGTGTTGTCTGTGATAATGTGCAAGATGGTTCCGGATGGTAACATTGTGCATAGTTGTGGATCATTCTCCTTTAAGCATGAAAAACAATCTGATTTTGGTTCAGGTCTTCTTTAGGAAAGAACATGAAGAGAAGAACATTAATGACCATGTCCAGGACCACACAAGACCTGTCACATTCACCTCAGAACAAGACAAGGACATGTCACCATCTTGTGACCATTTGAAGCCTATACCTCACCGAGATTCTTTTTGCTCTCTCTCTTAAGTATTCATTCTTTAATACATGGTAGCCCTAGTTTGTATAGCATATAAACATCTCTTATGAAGTTAATGGGACTTATTCTTCCCTAACACAACCGCAACTCTTCTCTTCAACTCTCTCTCTCTCTCTAGCGGATCCTTATAACCCTAATCGGTTTCATAGGATTTCTCTTCTATTCTCTTCTCATAATCTCAATATTCTAACATGGTATCAGAGCAATAAGATCATATACCTTCATTACTTCCGCAAATCTCTGTTCTAAAAGCTTGAAATCTTTCCTTTAGTCTGTTCTTGAAGTTTTTGAGAAACCGTTTCTATCCTTGAGAGTATTCTGCTCTTAAACTCTCTCCTTTGGTCTTTACACTTTTGTTTGTACTTTCTCATCTTGAATACTCCCTCCTACTGCTATAAATCAGTCTAAGCAATGGAGAACTCAAGAGTTGTGATCCCTGTGATTCTTAAAGGCACCAACTACCTAGTTTGGGCAAGGATGGTGAAGTCTGCCCTTGGAGGCCGTGGGCTTTGGAAGTTTGTTCTTGGCAATGAAGCTCCAGTCCAGCAGGTTCAAGCTGAAGGCGTGGTGGTAATTCCTGCAGATGAAGAAGCTTGGACTCAAGGAGACCAGAATGTGTTATCCATACTCCAAAGCTCTCTTGAGTCCTCTCTCTTGGAAGCTTACTCTTATTGTCAAACATCTAAGGATCTGTGGGACACTCTCAAAAAGGTTTATGGGAATATGTCCAACATGGGCAGCGTGTTTGAGGTCAAGCTTGCTATCAACAACCTTCATCAAGAAGACATGGAGTTCAAACAACACTTTGGGAAGTTCAGATCTTTGTGGGCAGAGTTGGAGATGTTGAGACCAGCTATTGTTGATCCACTTGTTCTCCATGAAAGAAGGGAACATGATAAGGTGTTTGCCCTTTTATTGACCCTGAACTCATCCTACAATAGTCTGATTCAGCATATGCTAAGGGCAGAGACACTCCCAACCTTGGTTGATGTTTGTGCTCAAATTCAAAAGAAGCAGGGATCATTTGGGCTCTTTGGTGGAAAGCAGTACCTAGTAACCGCCAATAAGAGCACAATCAGACATAAAGAGAGGCAAGGCAATGGTGGTGATAAGAGACCAATTTGGTTCTGTGAGCATTGCAAGAAGAGTGGAAATCTCCAAGAGAATTGATGGCGCCTTCATCGTTCAATCTGTTCAAAGATCAAAGAGCAAACTTCTCCAATGGAGCTTCTTAACCTGGTTCATCTTCAATGCAGTCTGGTGAGGAAGGAAGGGCAATGGTGGTTTATCAAGCTCCTGCTATGGCGGTTCATAATGATGTGGTAAGGAGGTCAGACCTTGAAACTCTTATCAAAGCTCTCAAGGAGAATTCTGGTATGGCCTTTGGTAACTGTTTATTTGCTTCAAATAGAACCAGATCATTAATTGTTGATTCAAGAGCATCCCATCATATGATTAGTGACTCTAAGTTGATAGATAATGTTAAACCTGCTCTTGGTAATGTTGTGATTGCAAATGGTGATAAGATTCCAATTCAAGGCATATGAAATCTTAAGTTGTTTAGCAAAGAATCAAAAGCTTTCTATATGCCTAATTTTACATAAAACTTATTATCTATGAAGTATTGAATTGAATAATAAAGAGTATCAAGGGCATTCAAATAAAGAAGCAGAAGCTAGTTGGTATTTGCAAAGTAGGGGACATCATTAGGTCTGTCAAGAATGGGACATAAACAAACTCTTGTGTTCGGATGTAAAAGGTTTGTTTATGTACCTAGGATGGTCCCAACTTGTCTGGAGCAGATCAGAAGAGCTGGAGGTCTGATCCCTAGGTCATAACAAGTTTCTCTCTCCTCAGAACCTGCAAGGACCTGTCGCTTTTTCTCTTGGAGCCGTTGCATACATACTGCCGAAACCTATTGTCTTCTTCTTCTTTGTTTAATAAGTTTTAATGTCGGAATGCCCTAGTTGTCTCTCTATATAAACAAAGTAACTCATGAAAATCAGAATACACTTAACGAAATTTTTTCCTAAGCTCAATACTCTCTTACTCTCTCGGTTCACTCTCTCTCTCGCTCTTAGAACCCTAATCGGTTATATGGCTTCTCTCTTCAACTAGACTCTTATACTCTCTAAAATCTAACATGGTATCAGGGCCCTAAAGCTCCTATACCAATTCTCACTTCCGCAAACTCTCAAAACTCTTGTTCTTTCTCTTGTGTTACTCTTGAATATGTTCTTGTTATTACTTCCCTTTCAAACCGGTTCTGCTTTACTTTGTTTTTCAGCTCTTTAAACTCTTTCCAAAACCTTTCTTCTTGAAAGTCCCTCCTTTTCAGACATGGAGAACTCAAGATTTGTTATACCAGCGACCCTAAAGGGGATCAACTACTTAGTGTGGGCAAGGATGGCAAAGTCTGCCCTTGGAGGCCGTGGGCTTTGGAGGTTTGTTCTTGGCAGTGAAGCTCTAGTCCAGAAAGTGCAAGCTGAAGGCGTGGAGGTGGTTCCTACAGATGAAGAGGCTTGGACTCAAGGGGACTAGAATGTGTTGTCCATTCTCCAAAATTCTCTTGAGTCTTCTCTCTTCGAGGCTTACTCTTATTGTGAGAGTTCTAAGGAGTTATGGGACACTCTCAAGAAGGTCTATGGGAATATGTCTAACCTGAGCAGAGTGTTTGAAGTGAAGCTTGCTATCAACAACCTCAATCAGGAAGACATGGAGTTCAAGCAACACTTTGGGAAGTTCAGATCCTTATGGGCAGAGTTGGAGATGCTAAGACCAGCTACTGTTGACCTACTTGTTCTCAATGAGAGAAGAGAACCGGATAAGGTGTTTGCACTCCTACTCACCCTAAATCCATCTTACAACAGCTTGATTCAGCACATGCTAAGGGCAGAGACACTTCCAACCTTGTATGATGTTTGTGCACAAATTCAGAAGGAGCAAGGCTCCTTTGGCTTGTTTGGAAGAAAAGGAGAACTTGCCACTGCTAATAAGGGCGCATACAAGCCTGAGGAGAGGAGGATACCTGGTGTATGTGATCACTGCAAGAGGAAGGGGCATTTCAATGACAAATGTTGGCTGTTACATCCTCATCTCTATTGAATTGAAGAATAAAGAGTATCAAGGGCATTCAGATAAAGAAGAAGAAGCTAGTTGGTATGTGCAAAGTTGGGGACATCATTTGGTCTGTCAAGAATGGGACATAAACAAACCTTTTGAAACAAACTCTTGTGTTCGAATGTAAAAGGTTTGTTTATGTACCTAGGATGGTCCCAACTTGTCTGGAGCAGATCAGAAGAGTAGGAGGTCTGATCCCTAGGTCAGAACACGTTTCTCTCTCCTCAGAACCAGCAAGGACCTGTCGCTTTCTCTCTTAGAGTCGTTGCAACATACTACCGAAACCTATTGTATTCTTCTTCTTTGTTTAATATGTTTTAATGTCTGAATGCCCTAGTTTTCTCTCTATATAAACAATGTAACTCATGAACATCATAATACACTTAAGGAAATCTTTTCCTAAGCTCAAATACTCTAATTCTCTCTTTCTCGCTCTAAGAACCCTAATCGGTTCTAGGGCTTCTCTCTTCATCTAAACTCTCTTATACCATAAAAACTAGCATGGTATCAGATCCCTAAAGCTCCTATACCTATTCTCACTTCCGCAAACTCTCAAAAATCTTGTTCTTGCTCTTGTGTTACTCTTGAATATGTTCTTGTTATTACTTCTCTTTCAAACCGGTTCTGCTCTACTTTGTTCTTCAGCTCTTTAAACACTTTCTGAAACCTTTCTCTCTTGAAAATCCCTCCTCAGACATGGAGAACTCAAGAGTTGTTATACCAGTGACCCTAAAGGGGATCAACTACTTAGTGTGGGCAAGAATGGCAAAGTCTGCCCTTGGAGGCCGTGGGGTTTGGAAGTTTGTTCTTGGCAGTGAAGCTCCAGTCCAGTAAGTGCAAGCTGAAGGCGTGGAGATGGTTCCTGCAGATGAAGAGGCTTGGACTCAAGGGGACCAAAATGTGTTGTCCATTATCCAAAGTTCTCTTGAGTCTTCTCTCTTGGAGGCTTACTCTTATTGGGAGAGCTCTAAGGAATTATGGGAAACTCTCAAGAAGGTCTATGGAAACATTTCTCACCTGAGCAGAGTTTTTGAAGTGAAGCTTGCTATCAACAACCTCAATCAGGAAGACATGGCGTTTAAGCAACACTTTGGGAAGTTCAGATCCTTGTGGGCAGAGTTGGAGATGTTAAGACCAGCTACTGCTGACCCACTTGTTCTCAATGAGAGAAGAGAACAGGATAAGGTGTTTGCACTCCTACTGACCCTAAATCCATCTTACAACAGCTTGATTGAGCACATGCTAAGGGCAGAGACACTTCCAGCCTTGGATGATGTTTGTGCACAAATTCAGAAGGAGCAAGGCTCCTTTGGCTTGTTTGGAAGAAAAGGAGAACTTGCCACTTCTAAAATGGGCGCATACAAGCATGAGGAGAGGAGGATCCCTGGTGTATGTGATCATTGCAAGAGGAAGGGGCATTTAAAAGACAAGTGTTGGCTGCTACATCCCCATCTCAAGCCTCAGTTCAACAACAAGTTCAAGGACCAAAGGGCGCATTACTCAAGTGGAACAACTGGGCCTGGTTCTTCTTCAACTCGGCCTGGTAATGAGTGTAGGGAGATGGTACCAGCCTTTGCTCCTGCCCCTGTTATGGCGACTCAAAGTGATGTGGTGAGAAGGTCAGACCTTGATGCACTACAAGAAAAGAGGATATCCATAGCGCTCGATATCCGCTATAGTAGATAAACCATAGCGCTTTAACGAACGCTGTATATGCTCCCGTCATAAAAAGTATCGCACTTTGTATAGCATTTTTTCGAAATGCAATAATAACGCGTACTTAATATAGCACTTTATTTTATGCAATAAAATTAATTTTAATTGCAGATATTTTGCGTTATACTTGTTTTATTCATAACACTATTTTGTTGCTAATATACTGCAATATTTTTGATATTTTTAAATCGTTAATTAATTTTTTGATATGATAATTTGAAACCTGAAAACCATGAGAAATGTGATAAAACAAACCTGATAATATCATTACAGCCAGAACACTTAAATCGTATTACAATGCCATTCATACAACATTAAACATAAGACTAAGAAAGATAAATAGGTTTCAATCAACAAAAGTACTAAACAAGTTCAGACTCACAACAATTCCTCTTCATAATTTTAGAGATATAATCGCATATGTCGTTTGTAAACTCTGTTGTGGTCGAGGTACCTCCGAGATCAGCGGTTCTCTACTTTCCCTTGGCTATTGTGTTGATGATGGCGCTCTGGATTTGCTCTGCTTCTTTGTTGCCGCAACATCATCACTCCGCTCAGAAGCAAACCTGTCGGGTTCGCCAAGTTCTATACGAAGAGCACACATTTAGATCATAAGATAAGAATTGAATCAACTTCTGATCTTCAACATTGGTCTGATAATATCTAAACACACAAATTTAAATGTGTCATACAAATCTAGAATGATGATAAAATCTGAATGATGCTGCTTTGAGGACTAACCTTTCCAACAATATCAGGTGCAGAGCTGTTCACAGCTTCAGCAAGGGTAATACCATCCTCCCCGATATTACAACTGCAAGCAAAACATAATAAGAGATTTACAACTAGTATTGCACAAGTTCAAGATCTAAACTATGGAAGAGTCGCATACCTGATCCGGGGATGTTCCATTGTTGTTTGGGAGTGAAAATTCAGCAACAAGCTCGTCTAAGAGTTAAAAGTACTATGGGTATGGAGTTGCCCATGTACTCAATGACATTTAAGATCCCAGTGTAAGCCTGCAAAACATGATTCACTAAGAGTTAAACGTAGAATATAATCAAGTAAAAGAACTTTAAGATATCTAATAACTATATATAACAATCATGAGAATCCAAAAAATAATGTTTTTGACTCTGTGAGCTGTACTTCTATCACATAAGCCGTTGTCTTTGATAAAGTGAAACTAGTAGCAGATAGTCTTGATAGATTTACATACCAAGGATGCCACAAGTATAGAGCCGAAAACTAATGAAAGAGACCGAAGAAGCCTCTTTCCCATTCTCAATCCCCGTCCACTTTCTTCGCCATCCTCATGCAGCCAGTATCAACATCAATGCTAATCAGCACTAGAAGAGCTACAAGGTGTATGGATATTAAACAATAAGGCTTCAATTTTTTCAAAACCCACGTTATATATTGGAGATGAAGGTGCTTCAAAGGATTTTAATTTCTCAAAAATTCTGTAAACAAACACAAAAGACATGAACTGCAGCGGTTTGTATTCGGCGCTACGTTTTATGGCAATCCATGCACTCTGCAAAAAGAGAGAAACAGATACAGAGGGAGTTTCAAATATGATTGTGAGAAGATCTTAATATTTGAAATGTCATATCTGCGTAGATGTGTGAGAAACGAACCAGTTTTTTTAAACAAAAGCATTATTCTTGAGCTCACAGAGGGTACAAGTGTTAAAACACAAATTGATAAGGAGCAACATAATCCTCAAACCTCGTTGTAAGTTGTCCTTCCTTTGCTTTCCACCTTTTCAAAACTGCGTAGGAGGAGGAATAACACAAGATCAGTTAGATGTATAACAAAAATAAGGAGGCATCATCCACAAGACATGAGAAAGATAACTCAAACTGAAGCTATAAAGCCATAAACATAAATTAACATAAAAATCAAAGCTAAACCCCAGGAGATTCGAAGTGGGAAACTCGAGCCTCTAACCTGGAAATCGAAAGAATAATGAAGAACAATTGACCCCCCACCTTCCGAAGTTGGCGGGGGAGAGATTAACGGTGACGGATTCTTCTTTCTCAGATGAGTTGGCCAGGAGACAGAGGCGAGGAGGTCCAAGTTCAGAACTTGGATGTCGAGGGAGATGTTGATCTCAGAGGCGAAGTGCTTGAGGTTGTCCTGAGTGAAACCGAGCTCAAGCTGGTCGCCGGTGGCAGGATAAGCAAAGATTGTGATTTTGAGGAAAAGGGGATGAGCGGCGTTGTTGTTATTGTACTAGGGTTACAGAGAATTTTTTTTTAAGTGGTGCTTTCTGGTTTTGGGCTAAAGTATATTTTTATGTCTGAAAATTTTAACACGCGGGCAAATAAAAATTATCCCGCTTAAACATCCCGCTCACACATAACATAGCGCTAATCTAATACATGTGCAATCTAAATCAAAGGGATTTTAATTAAAAGTAATATTTTTACGCGCCCATACTTTTAATAGCACATCCAAATTCTTAACGCTATGAAAAAGTGACGTCAAACTTTATTATTGCAGAAAATTTAAAACCGCTATGTTAATGTGCAATCAATACCTCAATTTCCTGTAGTGATGCTCTCTTCAAAGCCATCAAGGAGAGGTCTGGTAATGTTATTGGTAGTTCCTTTCATGCTTTAATAAATCACCAACCATTGATAGTTAATCATAAACCATTGATAGTTGACTCAGGTGCCTCACATCACATGATTAGTGATTCAAACTTAATTATGAATGTAAAACCTGCCTTAGGTATTGTTGTGATTGCTAATGGTGAAAGGATTCCAATTAAAGGCATAGGAAATGTTAAGTTGTTTGATAGAGAATCAAAAGCCTTCTACATGCCTAGTTTTACATCCAACTTGTTAAGTGTTAAAGAGTAGCTACTGATCTTAATTGCAATGTTATCTTCAGTCCTAATGATGTTGTTTTGCAGGATATTAAGACAAGTAAGTTGCTTGGAAAAGGTGTGACAAAGAATGAGTTATACATGCTTGAAGACACCAACCTTACATCTGAATTATCTGGTCTGTTTTTAGTTCTACTCTAGTTAATGATTCTGTTTGGCATGCTAGACTTTGTCACCCTCACTCTCGTGCCTTAGGCTTAATGTTACCTTCTGTTTCTTTTAAGAATGATGATTGTGAAGCTTTTATCCTTGGAAAACATTGCAAATCCGTCTTTCCTATCTCTAAAACCGTTTATGAAAACTGCTTTGATCTTGTTCACTCTGATGTTTGGACTGCTCCATGTGTTTCTAGAGAAAACCATAAGTATTTTGTGACATTCATTGATGAGAAATCCAAATATACTTGGTTGACATTGATTCAAACTAAAGATAGGGTGTTAGAAGCATTCACAAACTTTCAGAACTATGTATCTAACAATTTCAGTGTCAGGATTAAAATTTTTAGATTAGATAATGGTGGGGAATACACAAGAAATGCATTCAAACAACACCTAGCCAAACATGGGATTATTCATCAAACAAGCTGCCCATACACTCCACAGCAGAATGATGTATCTGAGAGGAAGAATAGACACTTGATGGAGGTGGCTAGATCACTTATGTTCCATACAAATGTTCCCAAAAGGTTTTGGAGTGATGCTGTAATACTGCTTGCTATCTAATCAAAGAACACCTACTAGAGTTCTGATATTGCTTCAGCATATCACGTATTGAACAAAACCACACCTTCAATTCATCACTTACGTGTGTTTGGGTGTTTGTGCTTTGTTCTAATTCCAGGAGAGCAAAGAGATAAGCTTGATGCAAAAAGTGTTAAGGAAATGTTCACTGTGTATTCTACTAATCAGAGAGGGTACAAGTGCTATGTGCCTGAAACAAGAAGGGTATTGGTCTCTAGAGATGTCAGATTTGTAGAATCAAAGGGATTTTATGGAGAGGAGAGTTGGGAAGACCTGAAGGACCTCCCAAACAACCCATCTGACTGTGCTAACAATTTGAGGATCATCTTAGAGAATCCTGGGATCACTCAGCCAAAACAGAAGGAGGAGACCAAGGAAAACAAACCTGCTAGTATGGAGAACCCCATTGCTGATGAGACCACTCACCTTGATCATGAGGGGGGCAATGGAGAATCACAAACTGATCAACAACCTGATTCTGCCATTCATGATCAAGGTGAGGCAGAAGAGTTAGACGCACACCAAATGGAGTCTGAACAACAATTTGAAATGGAGCAGCAACAAGAGGAATTTCATACTGATCAGCCTATGCAAGTCCTAAGAAGAAGTACAAGGGAGAGAAAGGATCCATCTGAATGGAGGAACACAAGAGTGTACTACAATAGTCAGGCTGCAGCTCATCCAAGTAAAGCTGTTTGCACACTTGCTCACTTTCCTACTGAACATCAAGTCTTCATTGATGCTCTTCATGCTGAATTGGTTCCCAAATCTTATGAAGAAGCCAAGGAGCATAAGAAGTGGATAGATGCAGTGGGAGATGAGATCAAGGAAATGGAAAACAACAATACTTGGTTTAAGACATATTTGCCTAGAAAGAAGAAGGCAGTGAGCTCTAAATAGGTTTTCACTATCAAATACAAAAGTAATGGAGAGATAGAAAGGTACAAAGCTACCCTGGTTGCAAGAGGATTCACACAAACCTATGGAGAGGATTACAGAGATACATTTTCACCAGTAGCTAAGCTTCACACAGTAAGAGTCATTCTATCCTTAGAAACAAACTTGGAGTGGGATTTGTGGCATATGGATGTCAAGACTGCCTTCCTTCAAGGAGAGCTTGAAGATGAAGTTTACATGACTCCACCTCCTGTTCTTGAGGATATGGTTACACCAGGAAAGGTTTTAAGGCTGAAGAATGAAATTTATGGTCTGAAACAATCTCCTGGAGCTTGGTATCACAAGTTGTGTACTACTCTCATGGAAAGAGGTTTTAAGAGATCAGAAGCTGATCATACCCTCTTCACTCAATCAAACCAGGAAATTAATGTTGTCAATCTTATCTATGTTGATGATATTATCATTTCAGGCAATGACAAGGTAGGAATCCAAGGTTGTAAAGATTATTTGAAATATGTGTTTGCCATTGAAGACCTTGGAGAACTAAAGTACTTCCTAGGGATAGAAGTGTGCCGTTCTAAGGAAGGTCTCTTCTTATCACAAAGGAAGTACACTCTTGATTTGTTGAGTGAAGCAGGTAAACTCAAAGCAAAACCAGCCAAGACACCTACAAAGTCACAAGAGAGGGGGAGATTGATGATGAACCGTTTGAGGATATTACTCTATATAGGAGGATGGTTGGTAAGCTGATTTATCTTATTATTACAAGGCCTGACTTATGATTTGCAGTGAACCAAGTGAGCCAACATATGCAAGCTCCAAAGATGCATCATTGGAACATGGTGGATCGCATTCTAAGGTACCTCAATGGAGCTCCTGGTCAAGGGATTTGGATGGGATGCAATCAAAGCACATAGATTGTAGGCTATTGTGATGCTGATTGGGCTGGTGACCGAGTAGATAGGAGATCTACTACAGGCTATTGCACTTTCATTGAAGGCAAACTAGTCACTTGGAAAACAAAGAAGCAGAAGGTGGTTTCATGTTCAAGTGCCGAAGCAGAGTATAAGTAAATGAGGAAGCTGACAAATGAATTGACATGGCTGAAGGCTCTACTTCAAGACTTGGGCATTGAGAAACTGAATCCAATCACAATGCATTGTGATAATCAAGCAGAAATACACATAGCATCCAACTCAGTGTTTCATGAGAGGACAAAGCACAGAGAGGTGGACTGTCATAAGGTGATGAAGAAGGTACAAGAAGGAGTGATCTTACCTTGCTATACAAGAAGTTCAGATCAGTTGGCATACATTTTCACCAAGGCTGCTAGCTTGAAAGTTTGTGAGTTCATTCATCCTAAAATTGGACTCTTTGGTCTCTCTCAAGCATAAGTCCCTAGGATGTGAATCCCATACTCTTTTTCCCTTGATAAAGTTTTTATCCCATGAGGTTTTTCTGTATCAAGGTTTTTAATGAGGTGGGTATTCACGGTTCCAAGCTTGATCATTCTATCTTCATGGTCAAGCTTGAGGGGGAGTATCTTCATGGTCAAGCTTAATGGTCAAGCTTGATCATTCTATCTTCATGGTCATGTATGTTGTTCAATGTTTTGGGTATAAAGTGTTTTTTTAGGTTTCTCAGATGACCTATTAGATGATCAAATCCCCTTCCTAGTTTATTAGATTGTTGACTTATGGGTGCTTACAAGGAACATAAACATGTATATCATGCTTCTCATCGTAGTTTTAAGGAGCCCACAAATACTTACGCCTAGTTGTATTACCTCACCTAGTTTCTCAAAACCAAAACACATATGTTCTTAGATATTTGAGGTATAAATTTTTGTTTAGGTTTCTCATATGACCTATTGGAAGTTCAAATTCTCCTTTTCTATTAGATTGTTTACTTAGTGGTGCTCACAAGGAACATAAACATGTATCTCATGCCTCTCATTCTAGTTTTGAGGAATCCACAAATACTTACGCCTAGTGGTATTACCTCACCTAGGTTTTATAAACCAACACACGTATGTTCTATTGGCTCTGTGCAAAGTTGAGGACATCACTTGGAATGTGCAAAGTTGGGGACATTTCTTCTGTGCATTATTGGGGCATAAACAATAATATGAGTTCGAGTGTTAAAGGGTTTGTTTATGTCCTAGGATTGTCCCAACATGGCTGGAGCAAGTCAGAAGTTCAGGAGGTTTCATCCCAAGGTCTGAACCACGTTTCTCTCTCCTTGGAACCAGCATAAGAGCTGTCGCTTTCCCTTAGAGCCGTTGGGCAGTGTTCTTGTCCTATCCTCTTTGTTTAATCTGATTTAATGTATGGATACCCTAGTTGTCTCTCTATATATATCTTGTAACTCAGAAAAAACAATATACACTTAAGGAATTAGTTTCCTAAGCTCCATACTCTCTTCTCTCTCGGTTACTCACTGTCGCTCTAAGAACCCTAGCCGGTTCTAGAGCTTCTGTCTTCATCTAATCTCTCTTATACTCTGAATTCTAACATGGTAACAGAACAATAAATCTCATGTACCTATTCTCACTTCCGCAAACTCTCAAAATCTCATGTTCTTGTTCTTGTGTTACTCTTAAATCTACTCTTGTTCTTGTTTCTCTCTCATGACGTTTTTTTCTTCTTTGTTCTTCAGCTCTCTAAACTCTTTATGAAACCTTTTTCCCTTGAAAATCCTTCCTTCTAAGTAATGGAGAACTCAAGATTTCTTATGTCAGTGACCCTAAAGGGGATCAACTACTTAGTGTGGGAAAGAATGGCAAAGTCTGCCCTTTGTTGGAATTGTGTCCAGTAATCTCGGTACTGTCTCTAGAAAGTAAGAGTATGTCAATGATCAGACATAAGTCATATAATACTGGGGGTCATGATGGCTTGCTAGAGTCCGCTCATGATCTATAAGTCTTGGACTTATTGCCTCTATTATATGATCCCATATGGGTCACACGCCTAAGCTAACAGGAAAATGTGTAGGAATGGCTTAGCAGAAGTACGGTAAAAGTGCCAGGCATTTACTGTACTTAGAGAGAATAAAAGGTTTTAGCCACTGTGTGTCGATCGATACACATGATGTGTCGATCGACACAGTGCGCGAATGGCCAAATGGCCCAAGAGGAACCGGACGAGTTTTATAAATAAAACTCGAGTCTGTTTTCTTCTGAAACCCTAACCCAGCCGCAAACTCTCTCTCTCCTGCGACGCCTCCCTCCTCGTGGTCTAGCAGCCAGATTCCTTTGCGTGCGTGTGTGAACCTTTGGAGGATCCATCCCTTGGTGGCTCTCTGATCTCTGACCTGTTCTCCCTTTCCGCTGCACAAAACAGGTAAAAGGTGAGATCATCAATTGTTTCTAATCAAGAGAACCTAGATCCGCATGTTTAGGTTGATATGAATCCAAGAATTGAATCAGGATCAACTAAACAATCCTTCAGTGGTATCAGAGCTATTGGTTCTGGTTTTTCTTGTTTAGATTCAAGTTTAGGATTGTTTTCTTGTTTAAGAAGTGTTTTGAATCAACTGCTGATAAGAGAAATCACTTAAGCAACAAGGAATTGAAACCTAAACACATCTGAAATCGCAAAAACCAAACTATATTGATTTGGAATGCGATTTTTCAAAAGTGAGAATCGGCTGTGATCGCATGGATCGATCGATACGATCGCATGGATCGGTCGACACAATCCGAGAATATCTCGGCCAAACCTGATAACCGTCCGTGCATGCGTGAGAGCATCGATCGATACAGGATCGATGCACGATCGATGTAGGATTGATGCTTAGAGCATCGACCGATGCGGTTGATGGATCGATCGATGCGGTTGGTTCATCGACCGATATGGTTGGTTTAAGGCTCGGTTTAATGATTTTATTAAAATTATAAACGTCACGGTTTAATAAACAGATTTAATAATTTTATTAAGTCTGGTTAAACCGGGATAAGAAATCCAAAGTCGTAAATTGGATTTTGTGCCTAAACCAGGATTTTCTAATTTGATTTGGTTGGACCAAATAAATTGAGAAAATCCGGTTTAGTAAATAACCGGTTGACAATTGTGGTCATCGTAGTAATTAAAATTTGGTTAGACCAATTTTAATGAACCAGACCGGTTATGTCATTTAATTGGACAATTGGGTCATGTCTTGGACATGGACCAATTCTTGGGCCTCGGGCCAAGAAGTTAAAACAATTGGGCCAATTATTTGAGTCTTTCTTCAGATTAATTTAAAATTTATTTTATAAAATTATAAAGTCGATTTTAAATTAAAGTTTCCGAAATTTTGAAATTAGAAAGTTTCTTAAAATAGAAGTTTCTAGATTTGCGGGTTTTGGATTTTAAAGAAATTTCTAAAGTTAGAAAGTTTCCGGTTTTAGAAAGTTTCCAATTTTAGAAAGTTTCCTAAAATAGTAGGTTTCCAAAAATAGAAAGTTTCCCGAAATAGTAATCTTCTATTTTGGGAATGAAATTTTAATAAACCTACGAACCTCAAATAATATCAAGCGTTGGATGTCTTGCCCAGTCTATGTCAGCTGTCGAAGCCCATTAAATTGTATTCATGGCCTTACAGTGTGAGGGTGTCTACTTTTGCGTGGATAAGACGGTTTGTGATTCATAAATGTCATTGGGAGTCCCAGACATTAATGATTACATGACTGTATAGTCTGGTTTTCTTGACTAGGCCATCGGGAGTCCCGGGCCTTGAGACATCAGAGTGGATTGGGCCTCGGGCCCAGATTCACAACCAAGAGTTATATCACGGATATAATTAGCCGAGATAGGGCTTACCGATATAAGCTAAAGTTGGGTGACGGCCAGTGGCCCACTTTAATCTTAGTTATATGTGGATCTTGGAATCATTATATTCTATTGAGGGTAACTTATGTTATTGAATATAATGCGTGATTAATCATATTAAATTTAATACGAGATTAATCATATTGAACATATTAACTAAAATCCTTTTATCTTAATTTTCAGTTATGACTAGCACAAACAATCAAAACACTTTCTCGATCCGGTCTGTCCTTGAGATGGACAAGCTGAACGGATCAAATTTCTTGACTTGGTCGCGGAACCTGAGGCTAGTTCTCAGACAGGAGAGAAAGGACTATGTCCTTGAGAGAGCTCTCCCCGTGAGGATCGGGTCCAATGCTTCTCATGCAGTAAATGATGCTTGGAATAAGCATTATAATGATGCGGTAGATGTGCGTGGTCTGATATTGGCTACCATGGACTCAGACTTGCGGAAGCAATATGAGAACATGGAGTCGCCAATAGAGATGATCAGCAGCCTGAAATTGAAATTTCAGGAGCAGATAAGAGTGGAGAGATACCGGTTGGTTAAGTCTCTCACTAGCTGCAAGCTACCAAATGATCATCCAGTGAGTCCTCATGTCAGTAAAATGATGGGTTACATTGATAACCTGAGGAAACTGGATTATCCAGTTAGCCAAGAATTGGCAACTGAGATCATTCTGCAGTCACTGCCGTCAAGCTATGATAAGTTCAGAAGGAACTATATCAAGAAAGGCTTAACGAAGACGCTGACTGAACTGCATGATATGCTCAAGACAGTTGAGCCAAGCGTGAAGAGTACCCTGTACAATCTCATGAATGAGAAGGGTAGGTTTACTAAACCTAATGCTGACAAGGGTGAAGACAAAGTTGTCCAGATTTTGAATCATGGCAAGCGTGTGTCTTCTGAGCCCGAGTCAGATACCTCTTACGTTGGTAAGTGCTGCTACTGTAAGGAGACAGGGCATTGGAAGAGAGATTGCATTAAATTCATGGAAGATGATGAGGAGTTGAAGTTGATGTATGCGACTACTTCCTCAGGAATTCATGTTATTACTTCAAGTTCTACCTTATAGGTATTGGATACTGGTTGTGGCACTGATATTTGTTATAATATGCAGAGCCTGGGCAACAGTAGAACTTTGAAGGAAGGGCAAGTGAAACTACATGTCTGGAAGGAGCTTGGGATGCTGCCTCAGCCGTAGGGTTTTCACTTATAGATCCCTTTTAGGCTTGGTTTTGTATTAAGTAATTGCTACAATGTACCTGCTTTAAGCAGAGTTGTCTTTCATTTTCTTGTAAGAATTTGAATGTTTTTCATTTTGATAAAAGACAAGTTTTGTTCTTTTGATCTTAATGAAATATTAATTGTAGCACCCTATTCATGGAATGGGTTTTTATATCTTAAACCAAAGAGTGCCTAAATATAACATAAATACCGAATTGGTTTAAATCTGATGAATTAAACCTGATTTTCCTTGGCATAAAAGTCTTGGTCACATAGAGTAAGTCGGATTCAGAAATCCCATAGTCATGGACTGTTGGGCTCATTTGATAAAATATCTTATGAGACTTGAATTCTGTTTACTAGACCAAAAGGTAAAGGGCCTATCTTAGCCGAGCTAGAGAAAGGCCCAAAGGCTTATTGGACCTGGAACATACTCATGTATGTGGCCCAATGAGCAGTAATGCCAGAGAAAATCTCCTGTACTTCATTGTCTCTACTGATTACTTCAGTGAGTGTGACTGTGTTCATTTGATGAGACACAAGTCATAATTCTTTGACATGGTCGAAAGAGTTCCAGAATGAAGTATAGGATCTGAATGACAAAAGTATTAAGACTCTGGATTAAATCACGAGTGAGAATACTTAAGTCATTGATTGTGTGATCATCTTAATGAGTGTGAAATCGTTTCACAGCTCATTTCTCCTGAAAACCTGAAGGTGTTTCTGTGAGAAAGAATCAGATCTTATTAGAAATGATTAAAGAAGAGTCACACGAATCTTCCATGATATTATTTAAGAATAACGCTCTAAAATATCTAAGTTTACGCTGAAAGAGTTCCACAAATATCAGTTGAAAGACACCACGTAAATGTGGATTGGAATCGATCCAAATTCGTCTTTACTGAGTATTTGTAGTTGTACTACTTCGCTGGTTGTCCGAAGGAAACCAAGGCTTGTTACTTTTACGTCCATTCTGTTTTCTAAGAAGGGAAGTTATTTTCCAAGAAGAACAGTGGGAGTAAAAGTATAACTCGAAGAAATTCGAGTTATACAGGAGGCTGCTCAACCTGTTGAGGGAGAGCAGCGGAAGGATTTACAGATTTCTGTAGAATCTACACCTCTGGAGCCTTGTCCGAAGGAAACCAAGGCTTGTTATTTTTACGTCCATTCTGTTTTCTAAGAAGGGAAGTTATTTTCCAAGAAGAACAGTGGGAGTAAAAGTATAACTCGAAGAAATTCGAGAAATACAGGAGGCTGCTTTACCTATTGAGGGAGAGCAGCGGAAGGATTTACAGATTTCTGTAGAATCTACACCTGTGGAGCCTGAAGTTCGCAGATATGAATGAATCAGTTACTAATCCGAGAGTGATTTCTCGTCATTAGTTGAACCTGATAATCATTGAAAGTTCGCATGATCTGATGATCATTGAAAGCGACGAATCTGCGAAATTCAAAGAAGCGAAAGTGAGCCCGGACTCCGAAAAATTACATTTTATGTAAGTTAGCTTCATCGATCCATTCATGGATGGAAGCAAACATATCGGAGTTGGAATCTTCGTTCTGTTGAAGTAGTCAAGGTTTTGACTTGAACAGGAACGAATCGGAACTGTGTGTTTACTAATAGATTAGTGGGAGCGATATTGCATTTCTCATATTGTATGTCGATGACATACTGATTCTCGAAAATGACGTCCCAATGCTGCAGTCAGTAAAGGACTGGCTTGGGAGTTGGTTCTAATGATTGACATGAGTAAAGCCACGTATGTTCTTGGATTTTGGATCTAAAGATAGAGATCCGAAAGAGCTGGTAAGACAAAGTCAGGATTCTTATCCCGACAAAGTCCTACAGGTTTTCAGCATTCCAAGAAGGGTTTTATGCAAATGTCACATGGCATTACGTTAAGCAAGACACAGTGTCCTACGATAACTGCTGAGCTTAAATGCATGGATAAGATTCCATATGCGTCGGCAATTGGATCTATCATGTATGCCATGAAACGTACTTGTTCGATGTTGCTTTAATGTTAAGCAAGACAAGTAAAGACCAGTCAAATCCAGCAAAGAATCACTGGATTGCCGTAAAGAATATCCTAAAGTATTTGAGGAATACTAAGAATAAATTCTTGAGTTACGGAGAAAGTGAGGTGCTACGAGTCGGTAGAGTCTGAAAGGCAAGTTTCCAATAGACAAAGATGATTTCCGATCACAGTCCGGTTATATCTTGTGTCTATCTGGCGGTGCAAGGCACTGTTGCTGACTCCATGACTTAAGCTGAACATTTCGCAGCTTGGGAAGTGGCGAAAGAGGTTGTTTGGAAAGAAGAGTTCGTCACTGAACTTGATGTGATTTCCAGCATAGATGAAACTAGCTGCACATCAGAGGTCCAAACACCTTGAGGATAGGTATAACCTATTCCGTAAGATAAATGACAGAGATGTTAAGTAGATCAGCAAGTTTCAACGAATGAGAACGTTGCTAATCTATTAACGAAGCCACTCCTTAGGCCTAAGCACGAGTCGCGGACTGTTGCTGTAGGATAAGTGAAATTAAGATGTAGTCTTAATTTCAGTGGGAGTTATTAAAGGGCTTTATTTAGTTATTGGATATGTTCTTGAAATAACATTTAAGATGTTTAATGAAATTATTATTTCAAGATTATTTTAACTGTGATGAAATAATCGTTCCAAAGTGATATAAACCATTTTATAGGTCATCGAAGTAAATGACTTGATCTTGAGTTATCAAAGTCATTTAGCTTGATCATGAGACCCTATATTTGATAAATGACTTATATCATTATGTCCCTAGTCGAAGGTTGTTGAAATTGGAACACCAACAACCGTGTGAGACTGGATTGGTACGTGACTTATGACAAAGTCTCAGTGTGTCATAGATGCGCGGCATCAAAGTCAGTACATAGGTGTATGTTGGGGAACATACGACCGGACAAGACCCGCTTATAAGAACTCTTCAGGATATTTATATCTGTGTCATAAGAGATTCTTACTACGACTATAGAGTATAGTCCTTAGACCTGAGTTCGCATGCATGTGACTGCACATGGACTGATGCACTTTGATCATTGTCTAACGCTATCGTTCTGCGATAGTTATAAGGACCTTGTTTGGGTACATTATGAAATGAGTAGTTTACAGTGATGGAATAAGACGGAATTTGTCCCTCCAATATAAATGGAGTGAATATCTCTAGGCCAATCGGAGATTTGAATACTGGAAAATGCATGGCCATGCTCAAACGGACTATCCCGAGTCGTTTGGATTGTCAGTATCGAATCAGAGTCCGATGAACAAGATTAGGCTTTATAAGGATGACACCAATCTTGCCTTATGACTAATCGAGATATTGTGACAAAAGGATTATGAATACAGAGATTCCAGTACAAGTGGGAGATTGTTGGAATTGTGTCCAGTAATCTCGGTACTGTCTCTAGAAAGTAAGAGTATGTCAATGATCAGA
The DNA here is from genome assembly GCA_030180135.1 of Orychophragmus violaceus. Classification (NCBI taxonomy): domain Eukaryota; kingdom Viridiplantae; phylum Streptophyta; class Magnoliopsida; order Brassicales; family Brassicaceae; genus Orychophragmus; species Orychophragmus violaceus. The sequence goes on along the minus strand of CM058240.1, from coordinate 67,158,832 downwards.
CATAAGTCATATAATACTGGGGGTCATGATGGCTTGCTAGAGTCCGCTCATGATCTATAAGTCTTGGACTTATTGCCTCTATTATATGATCCCATATGGGTCACACGCCTAAGCTAACAGGAAAATGTGTAGGAATGGCTTAGCAGAAGTACGGTAAAAGTGCCAGGCATTTACTGTACTTAGAGAGAATAAAAGGTTTTAGCCACTGTGTGTCGATCGATACACATGATGTGTCAATCGACACAGTGCGCGAATGGCCAAATGGCCCAAGAGGAACCGGACGAGTTTTATAAATAAAACTCGAGTCTGTTTTCTTCTGAAACCCTAACCCAGCCGCAAACTCTCTCTCTCCTGCGACGCCTCCCTCCTCGTGGTCTAGCAGCCAGATTCCTTTGCGTGCGTGTGTGAACCTTTGGAGGATCCATCCCTTGGTGGCTCTCTGATCTCTGACCTGTTCTCCCTTTCCGCTGCACAAAACAGGTAAAAGGTGAGATCATCAATTGTTTCTAATCAAGAGAACCTAGATCCGCATGTTTAGGTTGATATGAATCCAAGAATTGAATCAGGATCAACTAAACAATCCTTCACCCTTGGAGGCCGTGGGCTTTGGAAGTTTGTTCTTGGCAGTGCAGCTCCAGTCCAGCAAGTGCAAGCTCAAGACGTGGAGGTGGTTCCTGTGGACGAAGAATCTTGGACTCAAGGAGACCAAAATGTGCAGTCCATTCTCCAAAGTTCTCTTGAGTCTTCTCTCTTGGAGGCTTACTCTTATTGCCAGAGTTCTAAGGAGTTATGGGACACTCTCAAGAAGGTCTATGGGAACATGTCCAACTTGAGCAGAGTGTTTGAAGTGAAACTTGCTATCAACAACCTCAATCAGGAAGACATGGAGTTCAAGCAACACTTTGGGAAGTTTAGATCCTTGTGGGCAAACTTTGAGATGTTAAGACCAGCTACGGTTGATCCTCTTGTTCTCAATGAGAGAAGGGAACAAGAAAAGGTGTTTGCACTCCTACTGACCCTGAATCCATCTTACAACAGCTTGATTCAGCACATCCTAAGGGCAGAGATACTTCCAAGCTTGGATGATGTTTGTGCACAGATTCAGAAGGAGCAAGGTTCTTTTGGCTTGTTTGGAAGAAGAGGAGAACTTGCAACTGCAAATAAGGGCGCATACAAGCCTGAGGAGAGGAGGATCCCTGGTGTATGTGATCATTTCAAGAGGAAGGGGCATTTCGAAGACAAATGGTGGCTGCTACATCCTCATCTAAAGCCTCAGTTCAACAACAAGTTCAAGGACCAAAGGGCACATTACTCAAGTGGAACAACTAAATCAGCCTTTGCTCCTGGTGCTTCTTCTTCAAACCGGCCTGGAAATGAGTGTAGGGAGATGGTACCAGCCTTTGCTCCTGCTCCTGTTATGGCGGCTCAAAGTGAGTTGGTGAGAAGGTCAGACCTTGATGCTCTCATCAAAGCCATCAAGGAGAGTTCTGGTAATGTCTTTGGTAGTTCCTTTCATGCTTTAATCAATCACAAACCATTGATAGTGTTAGAATATGAAGTTTAGATTAAGAGAATAAGGTAGAATGAGAAGAATCACACAAGGAACTGGATTAGGGTTCTTGTGTGCGCTAGAGAGAGATAGTTAAGAGAGAGGCGGCTATTGAGAAGAATAAACCTCAATATGATTCATAAGAAGAGTGTACAAAGAGTTAAATAGGCTTTACATCTAGGGTTACTACTGAATAAACAAAGAATATATGATAGAAGACAAAGGGAACTCGTGAGTAAGGAGAGAGAGAGTAACGGTCATAAGGACAATGACATCTCCTTGCTTGGTCCAAGAGTGAAAGTGACATGTCTGCGTTTGGTTCAGACTTGGGATTGATGCTCTCTTGTTCCTGATTCTCTTGAAGTCTTTATGGATAAGATAAGACTTCTTGTACCTACCATCTCATGCTTTGTACATAGGAAACAATGGCCCGGACTTTGCACATTGGGAATTATCACAAAATGCACAATGTTTGTACATTGATCTTGTGCACTTTGGATCTCCATTTCAATAGATAGTTGATCATAAACCATTGATAGTTGATTCAGGGGCTTCACATCACATGATTAGTGATCCAAACTTAATTAAGAATGTGAAACCTGCCTTAGGTAATGTTGTGATTGAAAATGGTGAAAGGATTCCAATTAAAGGCATAGGAAATGTTAAGTTGTTTGATAGAGAATCTAAAGCTTTCTATATGCCTAGTTTTACATCCAACTTGTTAAGTGTTAAAAGAGTTGCTACTGATCTTAATTGTAATGTTATCTTCAGTCCTAATGATGTGGTTTTTCAGGATATTAAGACAAGTAAGTTGCTTGGAAAAGGTGTGACAAAGGATGAGTTATACATGCTTGAAGACACTAAACTTGCATCTGAATTATCTGCTTCTGTTTTTAGCTCTACTTTAGTTAATGATTCTGTTTGGCATGCTAGACTTGGTCCTCACTCTCGTGCCTTTGGCTTGATAATACCATCTGTTTCTTTTAAGAATGATGATTGTGAAGCTTGTATCCTTGGAAAACATTGCAAATCAGTCTTTCCTATCTCTAAAACCTTTTATGCAAACTGTTTTGATCTTCTTCACTCTGATGTTTGGACTGCTCCATGTGTTTCTAGAGAGAACCATAAGTATTTTGTGACATTCATTGATGAGAAATCCAAATATACTTGGTTGACATTGATTCAAACTAAGGCTAGGGTGTTAGAAGCATTCACAAACTTTCAGAACTATGTATTTAATAATTTCAATGCCAAGATTAAAATTTTTAGATCAGATAATGGTGGGGAATATGATTCATAAGAAGAGTGTACAAAGAGTTAAATAGGCTTTACATCTAGGGTTACTACTGAATAAAAAAAAAAGATATGATAGAAGATAAAGGGAACTCGTGAGTAAGGAGAGAGAGAGTAACGGTCATAAGGACAATGACATCTCCTTGCTTGGTCCAAGAGTGAAAGTGACATCTCTGTGTTTGGTTCAGACTTGGGATTGATGCTCTCTTGTTCCTGATTCTCTTGAAGTCTCTATGGATAAGAGAAGACTTCTTGTACCGACCATCTCGTGCTTTGTACATAGGAAACAATGGCCCGGACTTTGCACATGGAAATTATCACAAAATGCACAATGTTTGTACATTGATCTTGTGCACTTTGGATCTCCATTTCAATACTCCCCCTCAAGCTTGATTTCAAGAGTTGAATCAAGCTTGGAGTAGCAATGGAGATCTACCTCATTAAAAACCTTCATGAAGAAAACCACATGGGATAAAACTTCATGAAGGGAAAAAGAGTGTAGTCTCCACGGCCTTAGAGGATTCAGGAAAGTCAATGAGCCCCAGCTTTGTATGAATGGACCCACACACCTTAAAGCTAGCTGCCTTGGTGAAGACATCAGCTAGTTTTTCTTCACTTCTTGTAAAACATGGCAACACCACTCCTTGCTCAATCATCTGTCTAAACTTGTTACAATCCACTTCTATATGCTTGGATCTTTCATGGAAGACTGAATTTAATGCAATGTGAATGGCTGCTTGGTTGTCACAAAGCATGGTGATCGGATTGGATGTTTCAATCCCCAAATCCACAAGAAGAGATTTGATCCATGCCAACTCGGTTGCTAACTTCCTCATTGCTCTATATTCAGCTTCAACACTTGAGCATGAGACTATCTTATGCTTCTTGCTCTTCCAAGTGACTAGGTTGCCTCCAATGAATGTGCAATATCCTGTGGTAGACCTTCTGTCCACTCTATCTCCTGCCCAATCAGCATCATAATACCCAACCACTTCTGTGCTCCCATTGCATCCCATCCAAATGCCTTAACCAGGAGCTCCACTTAGGTATCTGAGTATCCTTTCATCCATATTCCAATGATGCATCTTGGGATATTGCATATGTTGGCTTACTTGGTTTACTGCAAAACATAGATCAGGTCTGGTTGTAGTTAGATAAATGAGCTTACCAACCATCCTCCTATACTGTGTAATGTCCTCAAATGGTCTGTCTTCAATCTCCCCCTCTCTTATGACTTTGTAGCCTTCTTCAAGAGGTGTCTTAGCCGGTTTTGATCCTTGCTTTGCTGCTTCAGATAACAAATCAAGTGTGTACTTCCTTTGAGATAAGAAGAGTCCATCCTTAGATCGAGAAACCTCTATCCCAAGAAAGTACTTTAGAGCACCCAAGTCTTTTATATCAAAAACAGATTTAAGATAAGCCTTAGTGTCTTGTATACCTGACTTGTTGTTTCCTGATATAATAATGTCATCAACATATACTAGAATAACAATGATACCTTCCCGATCTTGAAGAGTGAATAAGGTGTGATCTCCCTCAAACTTCTTGCATCCTCTTTGCATAAGCGTTGAGCTCAGCTTATGGTACCAAGCCCTAGGTGATTGTTTCAGTCCATAGATAGCCTTCTTGAGTCTTAGCACCTTCCCTGGTTTAACAATGCCTTCAAGACCAGAAGGTGGTGTCATATACACCTCATCATCAAGCTCCCCTTGAAGGAATGCATTCTTGACATCCATTTGCCAAAGTTCCCAATCAAGGTTTGTTGCCAAAGACAAGATGATCCTGATTGTATGAAGCTTAGCTACTGGTGCAAAAGTATCCAAATAATCCATTCCATAGGTTTGAGTAAAACCTCTTGCAACCAGCCTTCCCTTGTATCTCTCAACCTCTCCATTACTTCTGTACTTGATAGTGAAAACCCATTTAGAGCTCACTGCCTTCTTTCCTTTGGGAAATTCTGCCTCATACCAAGTCTCATTGTTTTCCATTGCTTTGGATTCTTCATTCACAGCTTGCATTTATCTCTTATCTCCCTTGGCTTCTTCATAGGTTGTTGGCACTTGTTCTTGATCCAACTGTCCAATGAACACTTGATGCTCCAAAGGTACATGAGCTAAAGTTCACACTGCTTGAGAGGGATGAGCTACTTCATTGCTGTTGAAGTAAACCCTTGTCTTTTTCCATTCTGATGGATCCTTTCTCTCCCTTGTGCTTCTCCTTAGCACTTGAATTCGCTGGTTAGTTGGCTTTTCAGTCTCTACATTGTGTTGATCATGATCCAACTGAACAGATTTTATCTCATGTTCCTCAACACCATCTTGATCATGTGTAGCATCAGAATCAGATTGTTGTTGCTGCGGTTGTTCTGATGCTTGAGTGTCCCCCTCATGATCAATATGGGGTTCTTGTGTAGCTGCAGGAGATGCATCAGGGACTGAGGGTGTATGAGCTTGAGCTTCCCTGGCAGGCGCCTTTGGTAGACTAATCCCAAGGTTCTCCATAATAAGCCTGAGATTAATGGCATAGTCTGATGGAGAGTTGGGAAGATCCTTCAAGTTATCCCAATTCTTCTCCTCATAGAAACTCTTGGATTCCATGAACTTAACTTCTCTTGATATCAACACCTTTCTAGTCTCAGGAACATAGCACTTATACCCTTTTTGTGTGATGGAGTATCCAATGAACACAGCTTTGATACTCTTAGCATCTAGCTTATTCCTTTGTTCTCCTGGTATCAACACAAAACAAATGCACCCAAACACACGTAAGTGATCAACTAATGGATTGGTTTTGTTTAGTACCTGAAAGGGTGATTGGTCATGAAGAACTTTTGTAGGAGCTCTATTGATCAAGTAACAAGCTGTCATGACTGCATCTCCCCAAAACCTCTTAGGGACATTCTTATAGAACATCATGGACCTTGCCACCTCCATTAAATGTATGTTCTTCCTCTCAGCTACCCCATTCTATTGTAGAGTGTAAGGGCAGATTTTTTGATGAATGATCCCATGCTTGGATAAGTGTTTTTTGAAGGCATTGCTTGTGTACTCTCCACCATTGTCTGATCTAAAATATTTGATTTTAGCATTGTAATGGTTAGTAACATGATTCTGAAAATTTATGAAAGCTTCTAAAACTCTATCCTTAGTTTGCAGAAATGTTATCCAAGTGTATTTAGATTTTTCATCAATGAATGTCACAAAATACTTATGGTTCTCTCTAGATACACAAGGAGCATTCCACACATCAGAATGAACAAGATCAAAGCACTTATCATAGATAGTTTTAGATGTAGGAAAAACAGACTTGCAATGTTTCCCAAGAACAATAATCATTTTTGAAAGAAACAGAAGGTAATAAGAGTCCTAAAGCCCTAGAATGTAGATGTCCTAGCCTAGCATGCCAAATAGAATCATCCACACCAACATAAGTAGATAAAGCAGTAGATAATTCAGAAGTTGGGTTAGTGTCTTCAAGCATGTAAAGTTCATCCTTTGTCACACCTTTCCCAAGCAACTTACTTGTCTCAATATCCTGAAAAATCAAATCATTAGGACTAAAAATAACATTGCAATTAAGGCCAGTAGCTACTTTCTTTACAGATAACAAGTTTGATGTAAAACTAGGCATATAGAAAGCTTTTGATTATTTGCTAAACAACTTAAGATTTCATATGACTTGAATTGGGATCTTATCACCATTTGCAATCACAACATTACCAAGAGCAGGTTTTATATTATCTATCAACTAAGAGTCACTGATCATATGGTGGGATGCTCCTGAATCAACTATCAATGGTCTGGTTCTATTTGAAGCAAAGAGAGAGTTACCAAGAGCTATACCAGAGTTCTCCTTGAGAGCTTTGATAAGAGCTTCAAGGTATGACCTCCTTAACACATCATTGTGCATAGCCATAGCAGGAGCTTGATGAACTACCATTGCCCTTCCTTCCTCACCAGCTTGCATTGAAGATGGACCAGGTTCAGAAGCACCATTTGAGTAGTTTGCTCTTTGGTATTTGAACCGGTTGAATGATGATGGCCTGAGGTGAGGATGGAGGCGCCAACACTTCTCCTTGAGATGGCCACTCTTTTTGCAATGCTCACAAAACAAGACTGGTCTCTTGTCACCACCATGGCTTTGCCTCTCTTCAGGACTGAATGCCCTCTTATTTGCAGTCACTAGCTCACGCTTGCCACCAAAGATTCCAAATGATACCTGCTCCTTCTGAATTTGAGGACAAACATTGATGAGGACATCAGCTTGGCCGACACTGAGTTGGACGAACAAGACGGACCAGGCTCTACCAAGAAGCTGACCGACCTGTTCCCGACCATGCGAGATGTACCAAGGACACGTTCGGGACAGCGACAGATACATGCCGAATTCAACAATGCCATGTGTGAGATCTGAGATTCACACTTAGAATTTGTATTCGTGGATTTGGACTTTTGGATATAGAAATGGTATAGTTTCCTATGAATCAAAGACTTTATTGAGATTTATCGTCGAGATAGAACAAACACAGTTGAAAAGAGAGTACAAAGATTTATGATCGAGCTATATAGTCGAAGTGTTCTAAGCTAGGGTTGGAATGTCTTGAATGAATCGCCACTTCTCCTTTAAATACTCTCGACTTTGATCTCCTTGTTCCGATATTTCGGCCTCGCCATCGTAACGATCTCCGAGACTTGCGTGGATCAGTTGAACTGACGAAGACCGGGTTGCTCTATCTCCACGTCGTCTCCTGCCGAGCTCGAGCTCGATTGCTTCCTACTTCGGCATTGCTTGGGCCTTGTCAAGAAGTCAATCGTATAGGCCCAACAGAGAATAACGGTCGATCTCTCTGTCTTCATACTGAAGTGGGCTCATAACGATGGGCCTTCGCTTTGTTTGTTAATGGGACAGATTTCCTAGAGGGAAATCCAGTACCAACAATAGCCCCAACCCATTGATTTCGACGAGTCAAGGTTAATGGGCGGTTGACGTTCTCGGGAAGAGGCATGCGCCTCAGGTGTGATAAACCTAATGATTACTTTCGCCCTGTCCGTAGATCTTGTTTCGATCCAGTGGCCAAGGATAGGCGCGTGGGTCGAACTGACCTGCTTTTTAGCGCGTCGGTAATCGTGGCGTATATTCATTAATGGGACCTTATCTTCTACCGTGGATCTGGTCGATCATCAACGGTTGAGATTTTAAGGGTCATGAAGAGTCTTTTCGGCCTCGTTATTTTACTGATGTGACCTAGTTATCGTGCATTCGTAGCCGTCGATTTTAGATCAACTGTTAGGAGGAGGGAAAGCGAGGAGTCCAAACCATCTTGATTCTCTCGCAATTATTACGAGTTCGGAATCGTACGGTTTAGATTTTTGCGCGATTCCCACTATAATTTTCTCTTAAGTATCGTCGATGGTAACCTTTTGCCTTCTCACTTTTACTCTCTTTCTTTCTCGCTTATACTCGTCGTTAGAAAATTCTCTCCAGAGACTTTCCGTTTTCCTTACTCCGGTGCTTCTTTTCTCGTGGCTTTGAGAGACGCGACAGGAGCAAGTACAAGCGCGGCGACTGGATCATTTGGTCTGCATCCGCCATCTTCCTTAACTGCGAATCATATTCAGCGGTTGAGAATGCTTTTCCGGATTCCACCGGAAGTTGAAATCGTCATCCCTTCCCCGGCGGTATCTCCGGAAACAGTTGTAGAAGGCTACTGCGGCGCCTCCTACACTTATTTTGAAAATGTGGACTCTTCTTTCCCATTCCCCGCCTTATTTCTTTGATACTGGCTCAACTCCAGTTGGCGTTTCATCAGATGACGCCAGACTTCGTCCGGTATTTCATCGGACTTGGAGTCAGGGCCGTAGAGGAAGGAGTTGAGTTCCGGCGAGGGACGTATGGAGGGATCGATATTTCTTCTTTAGGGTAACCCACCATTCAGTCGAGGATTTTGACTATTCGGTCATCCCATCTCGGTGGGCTTCCAGCGTTGGTAAGATTCAGTTTTCGGCGCTTGACTCCCTTTATGTATTTTTGGGTTATCGGGTTGTTCCTCATCTGCTTTGGTTTGCGTTGCAGAGGCTCCCGAATCTATCGAAACCAACCCGATCACTGAGGCTTTGATAGCCCGGCTGAGGAGAGGTACTGTCGACTGGGGCAGTTTTACAATGGAGCGTGTGCAGGCAGCTCTAAGGGTCGACCCTGAACGGGTTCTGCGGGATAGGTCTCGGGTCCCTCAAGGTTTATCACTTCCCCCGCGCTCTCCCGGGTTCCTCCTGCTCGGGCTGTTCGGCCTCCGCTTTGTTTTGTTGAGCGGCCGGGAGAAAGTGAGTTATTCGACCGTTTTGACCTATGCAGCGTCTTGCTCGCCATTTTTATAGGTAATTTTATTTATCTTTTTTACTTTTTTGGCAGGTCGTCCTCCTTTGGACGAGGATTCGGCCGCTAGCACTCCTTCTCGTGAGAAGTTATCTCAGAGAGGGAGGAGTCGTCGGGATGGAAAAGACCCCATGGAGTTGGTGAAGAAAGTGAGGGATGGAAACCTGAGCAATGCCATCTTTTTTGCCATGTGTGATTCTCGTCTTCCTCCGAGCGTCGGGGCTGTTAATGCAGCCGCGGAGACGGGGAAAGTTCCTCCCTCTTTGGCTGCTCGAGAGACGGACCCGATCTTGCCCGGGGAGTCGGCTTTACGTGGCCCTCGCCCGAACGATTCAAGGGGGTCAAGTGACCGGAGTGGAGATAGGACTCTTTCTCCCGTGCTGAAGCGTCAGAGAGTCGACGCCGAGGCGAGCTCGAGGAGATCGGCCGAGAATGTTGAGGCGCCCGGGGGCGCGGCCCGTTTGTTGAGGCACTTTGGGCCCGTGGGTGTTTAGCTCCCAGCTGTCGAGGACATGTTCCTTGGCGACTTGTATACCGAGATGGCGACGGCCGCTGGGAAGGTAATTGGTCGCACCATTTTGTTTTCCTTGTCTCCTGTTTGTGGAGCTTAGTGTTTGCATTTTTATGCTGCTTCTGGAGGCAACAAACGGATTCGCGGCCAGGTCTGAGTACGAGCTGCGTGGCGGGTCACAGGCAGGAGAGCTTGAGACCGTCATGGAGACGGTAGGAGATCTGACTGCGCAGCTACAAGGTTCTCTGGCTCGAGAGGAAGAGCTTAAGAGGAAGCTGGACAGGTACGAAGGGATAGAGGCTCGGTTGCTCACTCTCGAGAATCGGGAGGAAGATCTTTCTCAGAAGCTTTAAGCAGCAGTAGGTTGAACTCTGGCTGCCGAGGAAGCTAGCCGGGTTGCAGCCGCGCAGGCCGCTCAGGATCGAGCAGATCTGGAGAGGGTCCTCGTGGGGAGAGGCTTTGACGTGAAGGTCACGGCCCACGAGGCAAGGAAGAAGATGAGCGGGGAGTACTTGGAGATCCTTAAAGAGATCAAGGAGAAAAGCAAAGGCCGGAAGGCCGAGACCAGCGCTGAGATCCGTCTGCAAGAGACCTTGGCCAATATTGAGCTCATCGCGGAGTTTGCTTCCGGCGAGCTTGATCTGACTCGGGAGGTGTTGAAGCTGGCTGAGAAGAAGAGGGCGGCCATGGAAGAGATGAGTGCCGCGGCGGTCTCTGATTTCAGCATTGGCAAGCTGAACCTGCCGGCGGTGTCGAGAGATTCGGTGATCCTGGCACATGCTCCGCCGCCGGCCGCTCCCTGTCTTGATCAGTATGGTTCGCATCTCCCGACTGGGATTGGCTCTACCGGTGATCATGCGGAGGATGGAGACGAAGTGTCCTCGCGATCGCAACACTTTTGATTGTCCTGTCGTTGTCCGAAGGGGCTTATAATTTCTTTTTCAAACTTTTGTTGCCCAAGGTGGGCCTTTGTTTTTGGTGTTGCTTTTGGAATCTTTCATGCCTTAGCATAGATTTTACTGTTTAACGCCTTAGCGTAAAATTGATCGTTGATGGCAGCTCGAACCTCTTCAGAGAGGTCGAGCAGATAACTTGTCTTGCATTGCCTTAGGGAGTACAATCTAACTTCTAGGTTGACTGTACTTGAGCTCGAGTTCTTCCCCAAGAGTTGTCCGAGGTACAACTCTTTCGCGAAGTTCGATCTTAAAGTTGAATTGAAGGGAGAATTGCTAAGTATAAGAACAAATCGAAGTAGACTTACAAAGATCCATTTTGAGTGTGCGCGGAGGTCGTTTTGCGATTGTCTCTACCTCGTTGTTTTTGCTTAAAGGGAGGGGGTAGTCCCCCAATTCTTCTGAACTGTATAAGGTTGGAAGAATTTTATGTTTTCGGGGGATCATTTCAGATCGCTTGATTTGGGACGACCATTTCAGTTCGCTCTTCCTAGAGGGACCATTTTGGGTCGCTTTGTATTGGGACGATCATTTCAGTTTGCTCGATTTAGGGGCGAGCATTTCAGTTCGCTCGTATCACTTTATTTTAGGAGAGGCCATTCCAGGTCGCTGAGAAGGGATAATTTCATATCACTTTATTTTAGGAGAGGCCATTTCAGGTCGCTGAGAAGGGATAATTTCATATCACTTGTCTTTTGAAGAGATAATTTCATATCACCTTTTTTTTGGCGAGGCCATTTTAGGTCGCTAAGAAGGGATAATTTCATATCACTTGTCTTTTGAAGAGATAATTTCATATCACTTTATTTTGGGAGAGATAATTCATATCGCTTTGCAAAATGTAATGGCGAAATATTTCGCGACGACTCTTAACTTTCGCAATCGGAAAGAGACATTGGTAGGGAGACTTATTTTGATTTCACAAAGATAAGCTATTACGATTTCGTTTGAAGTTATCGAGCCAGGTAAGAGCTATGTGTTGGGGAGGCGGCTGCGCTCGAAGTCGAGCTGCCTACATACCCTTTTAAGGGGATCAAGCCATTTCGTAGTTCGAATATGTTCATGTACTTTTAGTGAAAGTACTTTTTGAGGTTGATGATGTTCCAAGTGTTGGAATTGTGTCCAGCAATCTCTGTACTGTCTCTATAAAGTAAGAGTATGTCAGTGATCAGACATAAGTCATACAATACTGGGGGTCATGATGGCTTGCTAGAGTCCGCTCATGATCTATAAGTCTCGGACTTATTGCTTTTATTGTATGATCCCATATGGGTCACACGCTTAAGCTAGCAGGAAATAAAGTAGGAACGGCTTAACAGAAGTACGACAAAAGTGCTAGGCATTTGTCGTACTAAGAGAGAAAGATTAATGGGTCTGATTAAATGGGATTTAATCAGATTGGGCCCAAAAGCCCAAAAGGGAAAGAGAAGGCTTTTAATGACTAAAAGCCAACTCTCTTCCTCCCAACCCTAATCCCAGCCGCGAAAACTCTCTCTCTCTGGCGCCTCCCCCAGCTCGGTCTAGCAGCCAGTTTCCTGTGATTGCGTGTGTGAGCCTTTGGAGGATTCATCCCTTGGTGTATCTCCCTGATCTCTGACCTGTTCATCAATTCCGCTGCAACAAACAGGTAAAAGGTGAGATCATAATGTTTCTAAATAAGAACACCTAGATCTGATGCATGTTTAGGTTGATATCAATATGAGAATTGAATCAGGATCAACCGAACAATCCAACAGTGGTATCAGAGCCATTGGTTCTTAGGTTTCTTGTTTTAGATTCATTGTTTAGGTTGTTTAATCTGTTTAGAATTGTTTTTGAATCAATTACTGATAAGATAAAACAGTTAAGAATCAGAATTGAACCCTAAACACACAAGAAAAATCGCAAAACATGAGCTATATGACTCAGATTTGCGATCGGCCAAAGATGGATCGACCGGCTTGGCCGGTTGGTTTTACGGCCGAAAGGAGGCTCGGGTGGACGGCGGACGGTCGACCGAGAGGCGTCCCGATCGCATGGATCGTGCGATAGCCGATCGCATGGATCGCGTCCCGCGTTCGTCGTCCCGATCGTCTCGTCCGGATGATGTCCCGATCGCGTGAGGTTTCGACCGTCCGGATCGCGTCACGCTCTCGGACGTCCCGATCTCTCGACCCGAGCATCACGATCGCGGCTGTCCCGTCCCGAGCTGCCGAGCGAACGTCCCGATCCGGATCAAACGCGGCTGGCCTGCGGCTATCGCTTTTGCGTGAGGCTTACGGCTGGCTGGTTAGGGTTTTGGGTGAGATGGGCCGGTTCAATTTCGGTTAGCTGGTTCGGTTTAAAACTTGATTAAAATCTTCGTCCTGGTTTAATAAACAGATTTGATAAGTTTATTAAGTCTGGTTAAACCAGGATAAGAAATCCAATGTCGAAAGAAATATTGGATTTAGTGCCTAAACCAGGAATTTCTAATTTGATTTGGTTGGACCAAATAAATTGAGAAATTCCGGTTTAGTAAATAACCGGTTGACAATTGTGGTCATCGTAGTAATTAAAACTTGGTTAGACCAATTTTAATGAACCAGACCGGTTATGTCAATTAATTGGACAATTGGGTCATGTCTTGGACATGGACCAATTCTTGGGCCTCGGGCCAAAAAGTTAAAACAATTGGGCCAGTTAATTGAGTCTTTCTTCAGATTAATTTAAAATCTATTTTATAAAATTATAAAGTCGTTTTTAAATTAAAGTTTCTGAAATTTTGAAATTAGAAAGTTTCTTAAAATAGAAGTTTCTGAATTTGCGGGTTTTGGATTTTAAAGAAATTTCTAAAGTTAGAAAGTTTCCGGTTTTAGAAAGTTTCCAATTTTAGAAAGTTTCCAAAAATAGTAGGTTTCCATAAATAGAAAGTTTCCGAAATAGTAATCTTCTATTTTGGGAATGATTTTAATAAACCTACGAACCTCAAATAATATCAAGCGTTGGATGTCTTGTCCAGGCTATGTCAGCTGTCAAAGCCCATTCAATTGCATTCATGGCCTTACAGTGTGAGGATGTCTGCTTTTGCGTGGGTAAGACGGTTTGTGATTCATAAATGTCATTGGGAGTCCCAGACATTAATGATTACATGACTGTATAGTCCGGTTTTCTTGACTAGGCCATCGGGAGTCCCGGGCCTTGAGACATCAGAGTGGATTGGGCCTCGGGCCCAGATTCACAACCAAGAGTTATATCACGGATATAATTAGCCGATGTAGGGCTTACCGATATAAGCTAAGGTTGGGTGACGGCCAGTGGCCCACTTTAATCTTAGTTATATGTGGATCTTGGAATCATTATATTCTATTGAGGGTAACTTATGTTATTGAATATAATGCATGATTAATCATATTATACTTTAATACGAGATTAATCATTTTGAACATATAACTAATAACCTTTTTATTTATATATTTCAGATATGACTACTACAAGCACACAAAACACATTCTCGATCCGGTCTGTTCTCGAGAAGGAGAAGCTGACTGGAACGAACTTCCTGACATGGTCAAGGAACTTGAGGCTGGTCCTCAAGCAGGAGAAGAAGGATTATGTCCTTCGAGATCCCCTCCCCGAGAGGCCTCTTGCCAATGCTGCCAGGACTCTGCACAATGCTTGGGAAAAGCATTCGTCAGATGAAAATGATGTTTATTGCCTGATGTTGGTGACAATGACTCCTGAGCTGCAGAAACAGTTCGAAAGTGTATTGTCTCCAATCGAGATCATGGCAAGCCTGAAATCACTTTTTCAGGAGCAGGCTAGGACCGAGAGATTCCAGACAGTTAAGAACCTCTTGGACTGTAAGTTGGCTGCAAATGCGGCAGTGAGTCCTCATGTGTTGAAGATGATGGGTTATCTCGATCATCTTCACAAACTCGACTGCCCAATCAGCCAGGAACTTGCCTGCGACATCATTCTGCAGTCTTTACCTGCAAGCTATGATCAGTTCATTCTGAACTTTAACATGCATGGCTTGAGTAAGACACTGCCTGAGCTTCACGGAATGCTCAAGACTGCAGAGCCCAACTTGAAGAAAACCGCCAAGGACCCCAATGTACTTATGGTACAAAAGGGCAAGGGGTTTAAGAAGTCTTCTTCTAAGGATAAGGGAAAGGCCAAGGGTGTCCAAGTCGCGGACAAGGACACGCCAAAGCCCAAGCCCAAGTCCAAGGCTGGGCCTACTGACATGTGCAGGTTCTGCAAAGAACTGGGGCATTGGAGAAGAGATTGCAAGAAATTCCAGGAAGGTCTAAAGGAATTAAAGAAGAAGACTTTCGAGACTTCTTCATCAGGTATTTTTGTTATAGAAGTTAATACAACTACTTCTGATAATACCTCATGGGTCATGGATACTGGTTGTGGGGCTCATATTTGTACTAATATGCAGGCACTCAGCAACAGTAGAAGGCTGAAGCAAGGACAAGTGGAACTACGAGTTGGGAATGGAGCGAAAGTTTCAGCACTAGCTGTAGGAACTTACTTGTTGTCTTTACCTTCGGGATTGATTTTAGAACTTAATAATTGTTATTTTGTACCTGCTATAAGCAGAAATATTATTTCAATTTCTTTGTTGGATTTGGAAGGTTATGATTTTTCAGTTAAGAATAAATTATGTTCCTTCAATCGCAACAATTTGTTCTATGGTTCTGCCCCTCTTACGAATGGGCTTTACATACTCGATCAATCCGCGCCAATTTATAACATTAATACAAAACGGTTTAAACCTAATGAGGAAAACCGAACGTTTCTATGGCATTGTCGTTTAGGGCACATCAGCGAGAAACGCATCAAGAGGCTCCATTCGAATGGACTTCTTGGCTCATTTGACTTTGAGTCATGTGAGAAATGCGAATCCTGCATGATGGGCAAAATGACACGGGCCCCCTTTAATAAACCTAACGAGAGGGCCAGTGACTTATTGGGCCTGATACACACTGATGTGTGTGGCCCAATGTCCACTAATGCAAGAGGAAACTATCAGTACTTCATTACCTTTACTGATGATTTCAGTAGGTATGGATATGTTTATTTGATGAAACATAAGTCTGAATCTTTTGAAAAGTTCAGAGAATTCCAAAATGAAGTACAGAACCAACTTGGCAAAAGCATTAAGGCTCTTCGGTCCGACCGAGGAGGAGAATACTTAAGCCAAGAATTCAGTGATCATCTGAGAGAGTGTGGGATCGTATCCCAACTCACTCCTCCTGGAACACCTCAATGGAATGGTGTGTCTGAGAGGAGAAATCGGACCTTATTGGATATGGTTCGATCTATGATGAGTCACACAGACCTTCCAATATCCCTTTGGGGATATGCTCTGCTAACAGCAGTGTTCACACTAAACAGAGCGCCATCAAAAGCAGTAGCAAAGACACCATATGAATTATGGACTGGAGAAGCTCCAGTGCTGTCTTATCTAAGAATTTGGGGTTGTGAAGCCTATGTTAAGAGATTAATCTCAGATAAGCTTACACCAAAATCTGATAAATGCTACTTCATTGGTTATCCACGGGAAACCAAGGCTTATTACTTCTATCTACGTTCCGAGAACAAGATCTTTGTTGCCCGGGATTGTAACTTTCTTGAGAGGGAGTTTCTCTCTAAGAAAGACAGTGGGAGTAAGGTACTGCTTGAAGAAATTCAAGATGAACAGGAAACTGCTCAACCTAATGAGGAAGAGCAGCAGGAGGACCTACAAGAAATTGTAGAGCCTGAACCTGTAGTACCGGAAGTTCGAAGATCCGGGAGGATCCGTCACGAACCCGAGAGATATCAGGGATTCCTCGTGACTGACTGTCATGATCTTTTGATCATTGATGGTGATGAACCATCGAACTTCAATCAAGCCATGATGGGCCCAGATTCCTCTAAGTGGCGCAAGGCCACTGATTCCGAAATGGACTCCATGTCGGTCAACCAAGTCTTTTCGTTGGTTGATTTGCCTGCTGGTGTAAAAGCCATCGAGTGCAAATGGATCTTCAAGAAGAAGATAGACGTGGATGGAAATGTCCAGATTTATAAAGCCAGGTTGGTGGCAAAAGGTTTCAGACAAGTTCACGGTGTGGACTACGATGAAACCTATTCACCGGTGGCTATGATGAAATCTATTCGGATTCTACTAGCAACTGCAGCTTTTCATGATTATGAAATTTGGCAGATGGACGTGAAAACCGCCTTCCTGAATGGTATTCTGGAAGAGGATGTGTATATGACGCAACCTGACGGTTACATAGATCCAAAGAATGCTGGGAAAGTATGCAAGCTTCATAAATCCATTTATGGATTGAAGCAAGCATCGAGGAGCTGGAATCTTCGTTTTGATGAAGCGATCAAGCAATTTGACTTCATCAGAAACGAAGAAGAACAATGCGTGTATAAGAAATCTAGTGGGAGCAAAATTGTATTTCTTATTCTGTATGTCGATGACATACTGCTTCTCGGAAACGACGTTCCAATGCTGAAGTCTGTAAAGGACAGGCTTGGAAGTTGTTTTTCCATGAAAGACATGGGTGAAGCCGCATACGTTCTTGGAATTAGGATCTATCGGGATAGACCTAAGAGACTGATAGGCTTGTGTCAAGACTCATACATTGACAAAGTCCTACAAAGATTCAGCATGAAAGATTCCAAGAAGGGCTTCACGCCAATGGTACATGGCACAACGCTAAGCAAGAAGCAGAGCCCTACGTCGGCTGCTGAGCTTGAGCGCATGAAGAATATTCCTTATGCATCTGCAATAGGATCTGTCATGTATGCCATGATCTGTACTCGTCCTGATGTTGCTTACGCATTGAGCATGACGAGTAGATACCAGTCAAATCCAGGTGAAAACCATTGGATTGCCGTAAAGAACATCTTGAAGTATCTAAGACATACTAAGGATAAGTTCTTAGTGTACGGTGGAAGTGATGTGCTTAAAGTCAGTGGATTCACGGACGCAAGTTTCCAGACAGACACAGATGATTTCCGGTCACAGTCCGGTTATGTCTTTTGTCTGAATGGCGGTGCAGTAAGTTGGAGAAGCTCCAAGCAGGACACCGTTGCTGATTCCACTACAGAAGCTGAATATATCGCCGCCTCAGAAGCAGCGAAGGAAGCTGTTTGGATACGAAAGTTCATTATGGAACTAGGTGTGATACCAGATGCGGCTGAGCCTCTGGCACTGTTTTGTGACAACAATGGTGCTATAGCTCAGGCAAAGGAACCAAGATCACACCAGAAATCCAAGCATGTTCAAAGAAGATATCACTTGATACGTGACATCATTAATAGAAAGGAAGTCAAGATCAGCCGAGTTCCGACAGATGATAATGTCGCTGATCCGTTGACAAAGCCACTCCCAAGGCCTAAGCTCGAGTTCTTGACTGAAGCTGTAGGCATTAGAAACATTGAAATGTAATCTAAATTTGAGTGGGAGTTTTGTGAGCTTTATTTTAGTTATTTGATATGTTCTTGTAAAACATTATTTATGTTTTAATGAAATTATTATTTCAAGATTATTTTAACTGTGATGAAATAATCGTTCCAAAATGATATGAACCATTTTATAGGTCATCGAAGTAAATGATTTGATCTTGAGTCATCGAAGTCATTTAGCTTGATCATGAGATCCTATATTTGATAAATGTTTTATATCATCATGTCCCTAGTCGAAGGTTGTTGAAACTGGAACACCAACAACCATGTGAGACTGGATTGGTACGTGACTTATGACAAAGTCTCAGTGTGTCATAGATGCACGGCATCAAAGTCAGTACATAGGTGTATGTTGGGAACATACGACCGGACAAGACCCGCTTATAAGAACTCTTCAGGATATTTATATCTGTGTCATAAGAGATTCTTACTACGACTATAGAGTATAGTCCTTAGACCTGAGTTCGCATGCATGTGACTGCATATGGACTGATGCACTTTGATCATTGTCTAACGCTATCGTTCTGCGATAGCTATAAGGACCTTGTTTGGGTACATCATGAAATAAGTAGTTTACAGTGATGGAACAAGATGGGATTTGTCCCTCCAATATAAATGGAGTGAATATCTCTAGGCCAATCGGAGATTTGAATACTGGAAAACGCATGGCCATGCTCAAACGGACTTTCCCGAGTCGTTTGGATTGTCAGTATCAAATCAGAGTCCGATGAACAAGATTAGGCTTTATAAGGATGACACTAATCTTGCCTTATGACTAATCGAGATATTGAGACGAAAGGGATTATGAATACAGAGATTCCAGTTCAAGTGGGAGATTGTTGGAATTGTGTCCAGCAATCTCTGTACTGTCTCTATAAAGTAAGAGTATGTCAGTGATCAGACATAAGTCATACAATACTGGGGGTCATGATGGCTTGCTAGAGTCCGCTCATGATCTATAAGTCTCGGACTTATTGCTTTTATTGTATGATCCCATATGGGTCACACGCTTAAGCTAGCAGGAAATAAAGTAGGAACGGCTTAACAGAAGTACGACAAAAGTGCTAGGCATTTGTCGTACTAAGAGAGAAAGATTAATGGGTCTGATTAAATGGGATTTAATCAGATTGGGCCCAAAAGCCCAAAAGGGAAAGAGAAGGCTTTTAATGACTAAAAGCCAACTCTCTTCCTCCCAACCCTAATCCCAGCCGCGAAAACTCTCTCTCTCTGGCGCCTCCCCCAGCTCGGTCTAGCAGCCAGTTTCCTGTGATTGCGTGTGTGAGGCTTTGGAGGATTCATCCCTTGGTGTATCTCCCTGATCTCTGACCTGTTCATCAATTCCGCTGCAACAAACAGGTAAAAGGTGAGATCATAATGTTTCTAAATAAGAACACCTAGATCTGATGCATGTTTAGGTTGATATCAATATGAGAATTGAATCAGGATCAACTGAACAATCCAACACCAAGGTCGTAGTTCAGGCTTCTGGGTTTCTACCGATTTGAGTCTGTAGACCCCGTCCTTCACAACATCAGTGACCTGGTAGGGACCTTCCCACTTTGCTCCTAACTTCCCAGCGCGTTCTTCCTTTTTATGGTCGAACACTTTCCGTAAGACGAGCTCGCCTACTTGAAACCTTCGAGTTTTGATCTTGGAATCGTAGTAGCGAGCTGCAGCTTGTTGGTAGTTCTGGATTTGAGCTAGTGCGAGGTTCCTCCTTTCATCGACGAGATCGAGCTCGTCCGTTATCATCTTGTTGTTAAGTTCCTCTTGTCGTGGGCATTCTTCTTTGCGGATGCTTGACACGACTATTTCGGCTGGTACTACCGCCTCGATCCCGTAAGCCAGCGAAAAGGGAGTTTCACCGGTGGATTTGCGAGGAGTAGTCCGGTGAGACCAGAGTACGGCTGGGAGCTCATCGCTCCAGCTCATTTTGCACTCATTGAGGCTTTTCTTAAGGTTGTTCATGATTGCTTTATTAGCTGCTTCTGCCAGTCCGTTTCCTTGAGGATAGCGGGGCGTTGAGTAAGTCAACTTTATGTTCAAGGTTCTACAGAGCTCCTTGAACACGTTTGATATGAATTGTGACCCATTATCGGTGACGATCTCGTCGGGTAGTCCGTGTCGGCACACGATGTTTTGCCAGACGAACTCCTTAACGTGGACATCTTTGATCTTTTTGTACGACTCTGCTTCGATCCACTTAGTGAAGTAGTCTGTCATTACCAATAGGTGTGTAGCTTTCTTTTTGCCGGATGGAACTAAAGGTCCCACGATGTCCATTCCCCATCGCATGAATGGGTATGGTGATGAGATAGATGAGAGTTTCTCCGATGCTTGATGGATAATCGGGGCATGCTTTGGGCATTTGTCACATTTGCTGGAAAAAGATTCGCATTCGGTGGCCATTGTTGGCTAGAAATAGCCTTGCCTCTTAATTCGTACGACCAGGGCTCGTCCTCCGGAATGGCTTCCGCAGGATCCGTCGTAATCCTGCGTGATCACGGCTAGAAGTAAGGTCCAAAGAGACTTCTTTTGAAGAGCTCTCCTTGCGTGATGCAGTACCTCGCACTCTGTGTCTTGAGTTTCCGCGCCTCCCATTTGTCGTCGGGGACTTCGCCATTTGTAATGTATCGAATGATCGGAGTTCTCCAATCTTTGTCATCATTAGGCTCGGGTCCTCGACTAGCGGATGCGGCTTGGATTGGTCCGTCGGGGACGTTCGCGACGTACACGGCGCTTCTTGGATCGAGATCATCATCAATCTCGATGATGTTGCGACTGGTGTCCTTGGGACGTTCCTTGTGTCCGACCCCGTCCTTTGTGATGGGATCGTCCTCTTTCAAGGATAGAGCTTTCAGGGCCATGTCGATACTTGGTTTTTTGATCCCCTCGACTGGTATGATCCTTTTGAGGTTAGGATCCGATGTCAACGCTAGGGCGGCCAGGGCATCGGCTGCGGTGTTTTCCCCTCGCGGGATTCGTGTTAGATCAAAGAATTCGATCTGTTCGGCGAGCGTATGGACTACCTGTAGGTATGCTTCCATGCGTTCGTCTTTAGTCTCGTAGTCGCCATGATATTGGCTCGTGACCAATTGGGAATCGCTGAAGGCGTCTACTTCTCGGGCTCCTATCGCTATTGCTAGTCTGAGCCCGGCTATTAACGCTTCATATTCGGCTTCGTTATTTGATGCGGCGAAGCCCAGTCTGAAAGACTGTTCCAATACTTCGCCAGTGGGGGAGACCAGTTTTACTCCGACTCCGGATCCTTGCCTCGAGGAAGCTCCGTAGACGTAGAGTTTCCATTTCTTGGCGGAGGTTGGGTCGAGTTCTATGGTCGGGGGGAGCTCGATTATGAAATCTGCCAACACTTGCGCTTTTAGACACGCCCGAGCTTTATATTCTATGTCATACTCGCTGAGTTCGATAGCTCATTTGACCAGTCGACCTGACTGGCTTGGACTATGAAGGATGGTTCTCAGTGGCTGAGAGGTCATCACTATAATTGACTGCGATTGGAAGTATGGTCGGAGTTTCCGAGCCGATGTGACTAGCGCTAAAGCGAGTTTTTCCATGGCGGGGTACCTGGTTTCAGCATCGATTAAGGTCTTACTGGTGTAGTACACCGGCCGTTGCTCGTTTTGTTCTTCGCGAACCAGGACTCCACTTATTGCTGCCGTAGAAACAGCTAGGTAGAGGTAGAGGGGCTCCTCTTCCACTGGTTTCGCCAGTATAGGTGGTTCGCTTAGGTAAGACTTGAGCTGGGTGAATGCTTCTTCGCACTTTTCATCCCAGAGGAACTTCTTGTTCGCTTTGAGCAAGTGATAGAAGGGTAGACATTTATAAGTCGACCTCGAGATGAAGCGGTTCAAAGTAGCTATTTTTCCAGTCAGGCGCTGGACTTCTCGCATTGTTCTGGGAGATTTCATCTCTATAAATGTTGCGATCTGTTTGGGGTGCGCTTCGATCCCTCTTTCGGTCATTAGGTAACCAAGGAATTCTCCTGAGGGGACCCCGAATGTGCACTTCGCTGGGTTGAGTTTCATCCCGTATTTATTGAGAATGATAAAGCATTCTTTTAGCTGGGGGATATGGTCTTCGTACTTGGAAGATTTGACCAGCATATCGTCGATGTAGACTTCCATGGTTTTACCCAGGAGTCCTGAAAACATCTTGTTGACAAGGCGTTGGTAAGTTGCTCCTGCATTTTTCAACCCGAAGGGCATGACTTTGTAGCAGTACGTTCCTCGATCAGTTATGAACGAAGTCTTTTCTTGGTCCTTAGGGTTCATTAGTATTTGGTTATACCCCGAGAAGGTATCCATGAAGGATATCAGTTGGTGTCCGTCGGTAGCTTCGACCAGTCGATTGATGTGTGGGAGTGGGAAGCTGTCCTTCGGATATGCTTTGTTGAGATCTGTAAAATCTACACAAACTCTCCACTTCCCGTTCTTTTTCTTGACCACTACGGGATTCGCGAGCCAGTCGGGGTACTTGACCTCTCTGATCGATCCGATTTTTAATAACCGATCGACCTCGTCGTTGACGGCTCGAGCTCGTTCCGGGCCTAGTTTCCGACGCTTTTGTCTTACCGGTTTGTAGGTTGGGTCGACATTCAGCTCGTGGCTGGTCACGTCGATGTTGATCCCTTTCATGTCTACTGAAGACCAGGCAAAGGAGTCGACATTCTGTTTAAGGAAAGAGGCCAATTCGTTTTTGACTGGTTCTGATTGGTCAATTCCAATGCCAACAAGTATTTCGGGGTGAGCATCGTCTATGCAAACTTGGGTCGTCAGGTCCTTTGGGGGTCCTATTTGACTTGGGTCCTTCGACCTTTTGGTCTGCATAGTGGCGAGCTCCTCCTCTTTCCGTAATTGCTACGCGGGGGATTTTTCAATCTGCTTATACCCGTTCATATAGCAATGACGGGAAATCTGTTGACTTCCGTAAATGGTTTTTACTCTTTTGGGAGTTGGAAATTTTACGCATTGATGGTAGGTCGACGGTACTGCTTTTCATGTCGTATATCCATGGTCGACCTAGAATTGCGTTGTAGGGAGCTGGCCGGTCTACTACGACGAGCTCTGTCATCCTTCGAACTCCTCCAGCTATTACTGGGGCGAATACAGAGCCCATTGAGTATGTTGTTTCACCAACGAACCCTACTAGTGGTGTCTTTTCTTTGACGATTTCGGAGTCGTTGAAATCCATCTTTTTGAACGCATCATAAAAGAGGACATCCACCAAACTCCCTGT
Organism: Orychophragmus violaceus; assembly: GCA_030180135.1. Lineage (NCBI taxonomy): Eukaryota > Viridiplantae > Streptophyta > Magnoliopsida > Brassicales > Brassicaceae > Orychophragmus > Orychophragmus violaceus. The sequence continues at coordinate 67,135,461 of CM058240.1, read as the reverse complement.
GTCGATCATTATCCTCGAGAGTTCGATGTCTCCCACTACTAGACAGACGAGGAGAGCGTCGTCGTGTGGTTTATCGAGATTACTTGTCTCTCTCTCGTGGAAAGTGATTTCGTGGTCTGGGCCTAACATTAGGATTTTCCCCCCTTTGTCGGTCTCAACTCTTCTTTGGAGAGCTTTGATTTAATTGACCAAATCTCGGTAAAGCTTGGAGCCACCGAAGATGAAGTCGATTCGTTTAGGGGGTTTAGCCTGTACACCCCCCCCCCCCCCCCGCGAGACGAGGGAGATTGATTCGTGAGCTGAAACTCTTACTTGGAGCTGGAGGTGGAGATAGTGCCGAGCCTCCCGGGGTGCCGCACATGCTGAGTTCGCCGAGAATGACCTTGACTCTCTTTCGTGATCCCTGGGGGAGGGTTTCGGGAGATTCTGGCTCCTTAGATCGCTCTCGTTTGTTTTGAGAAGTCTTCTTGGTGTTTGACGCTCTGGTCTGTTTATTTTCCTTTTTGTCAAATGGAGTTTCCTCCTCGACCTCTGACTCTTGTTTGTTTTCGGACTCTCGCTTTTGAGCCTCAGCTTTAGCTCGAGTGTAGCACTTTCAGTCGAATGTCCTCTTTTGTTGTGAAAATCACAGAATTTTTCTTTGTCGAACTCAAATTTCTTCGAGCTTTTCGGGCTCTACACTGCATTGACGTTTCCTGATTTACGGGAATCTTTTTTTGAGTTCGAGTTCTGCGAGCCCGACGGGTTATTTTCTTTTCGATGCTTTTCTCTGAGGGCTGTAGTTTCGTCCTCGAGGAGAGCGAAGGCCGATGCGCGATGAAAGGCGTCATCGTGTGTTTGTGGTTCGCGGACCGTTATTTCCTCGCGGAATCTGGTCGAAAACCATAGTCCGCGTCTCAATGCTTCTATAGCTACTTCGTCTCGCGGGTTTGCGATTTTGGATTTTATTTCTTTAAATCGGTCGATGTACGAGCGAAGTGGCTCGTCGGGTTTCTGGGAGACGCTAAATAGAGCTGCCTCAGTAGTCTTTTCTTCGATAAAGACGGAATATTGTTTGAGGAAAGCCGTCATGAACTGGGTGAAGATGTCAATGGACCTTTCCTCCAGTCCGGCAAACCATTCTAGGGCGGAGCCTGATAGGTTTTCGGGCGAAGATCCTGCAGAAAGCCGGCTCTCTCTCCTCATCGGTAAGGTATACCCTTGCCATTGCCAGTCGGAACGCCCTGATATGGGCTTTCGGGCCGATTTTCCAGAGACCTCTGAAAACTTTGTTTTCTTTATTTCCCGGATTCATGCAAAGGCGATCCGGTATGTGAACGGCGTTTCTCGCGTTTCTTCGATCACTCGATCTATGCCGGGCGCCGCGCTTGTTGCCATGTGAACTTTGGAGCTCAGACTGACGAACTGAGCCTTAGCTTGTTCGATATACTGTCTAAGCATATCGTGTTCATCGCCTGTCGTAGGCGCGAACTGGGCTTGTGCTTGATTGGACGTTTGTCCAAGGAAAACGGGGTCGAGAAGATCGATTGTTGGAAATGATCCCATCTGGTTGACCTGCGGCGTTCGGAACTGTACCGTATTTGATCAGTTAGGATGTCCCGAGCTCGAGGCAAAAGCGGAGCCTCCTAGTTGCCTCGGTCGGATATTCGAACTATTCGGGAAAGGTGGTGGCCCGGGTAATGATCGGTTTCCCGATCCGGTTGGATCTATGACCATTGAATTCGAACCGAATGGAGTCGGAGTCGCGATATGCGTCATTATAGGGCGGAAGCCGCTACCTGACGTATTAGCAAAATTTCCCGACGCTCTCGGGGGAGTTACTACCTGGGAGAAGTCCAAGCGTGTACATGGTGGAGGACTTATGGGGGTTCGTGGATCGTGTGTTGATCTACCCCCCTGGTTTTGGCTAGCGAGCTCTTCAAGATGGGCGTTAATGCGCCTTTCCTGTTCATCGAGCTGCGCGGCCAGAGAGCGGTTCGGGATCTCTTAGGCACGTGCGCTTGCCTCGTTGTTTCTCGTTCGGTTTACCAACAGGCTTAACATCGAACGGATTCAGCGAGGTCATCTGGGCCTTGTCGCTGTGGAGCAGATGGCAGTGGCGAATTAGGTCTGGTTGTTCCAGATCCACCTCCTGAAGCGGGGGCGGAAATGGAATCATTCCTCATCCACACCCAGTTTCTGCTCGGATCATTAGTTCCTGACAAAACATTTGTCGGAGTCTGGCTCGACGCGAGTGTACTGGGCCGGTTGGTGACAAAGTCGTGGAGACTGAGGCAGAGCTCGTCAACACGCCATCGGTCTGACCCATGATTCTTACCCCGGTGGTGTTCTGAGGAACGTTGTCCACCGATTGAGGGTGGTCGACTGGTGGTGTGGCGCTGGGAGAGCCAGATTGGTCGGGATTCATCTCGATCTATCGAATCTAGGATCTGATTCTTAAGACAGGAAAAACTATAGATAATCCCCACAGTCGGCGCCAAATGTGAGATCTGAGATTCACACTAAGAATTTGTATTCGTGGATTTGGACTTTTGGATATAGAAATGGTATAGTTTCCTATGAATCAAAGACTTTATTGAGATTGATCGTCGAGATAGAAGAAACACAGTCGAAAAGAGAGTACAAAGATTTATGATCGAGCTATCTTTATGATCGTTCTAGAGATATCCTTGTTCCGATATTTCGGCCTCGCCATCGTAACGATCTCCGAGATTTGCGTGGATCAGTTGAACTGACGAAGACCGGGTTGCTCTATCTCCACGTCGTTTCCTGCCGAGCTCGAGCTCGATTGCTTCCTACTTCGGCATTGCTTGGGCCTTGTTAAGAAGTCAATCGTATAGGCCCAACAGAAAATAACGGTCGATCTCTCTGTCTTGATACTGAAGTGGGCTCATAACGATGGGCCTTCGCTTTGTTTGTTAATGGGCCGGATTTCCTAGAGGGAAATCCAGTACCAACACCATGGAGCAACTGATCTCGAGGACAAGCCTAGAAGACATCACGACCCAGCTAGGCCATCTCGACCAAGGACAACCTGTCCTGAACCAGTTGGCCCGGAGGATGATCCATACCGAAGCTGACGGCCCATTTGAGCAGACCACACCCTGGCCCATACTCCGGACGCACGGACCGACCATGATCTTCTGCATCGAGCCAGATAATTCTTTGACCGGTCTGCCTCTGGGATAAAGATAATACTCTTTTTCCCTTGTGAAGTTTTGTCCCAAATGGGTTTTCTTCACAAGGTTTTTAACGAGGTGATCCGAGGCCCATTCATTAGAGAGACAGACCGGCCCTTCTTCTATTTCGACCAAGGAGTTTCCTTTTCCGTTCTAAGTTTATTTCTTTTGTCTTTTTTCCTGGTATTTTCGTGGCCCAAGTTGTTGGCCCATTTGTTTCAGTTGTAAGTTGTTTAAAACACTCTTTTCTTTGGTTTAATGAGAATTACGCAAGATTAAACTAAGAAAACCCTAGGCATAGGCGATTTCCATCTCTCCTCAGCGTGGCTGCCCCTTTGGAGGATCGACATCTCTTGGTTTTGCTTGCTGTTCAGATTGCTCTTCGTGTTCTTACTGCTCTCTAGTTCCTAGACCATCACCGATCATCCACTGACCAAGCTGAGAGTGCCTTCAGCCAGCAGCTTCGTCCCATCCATTCACCTCTCTCTCGGCCATCAACCACCACACCACCCCATCTCACATCATCTGGTATCAGATCTTAAAAGCTCCTGACCAGCCAGGTTATCTCTCTCCTTTACCTAGTTTTAGTCTTGTTTGCTTGCTGCCCTTCTTTTTCAAAACCGAAAATTCAAAAAAAAAAGAGAGAAGCTAGGTTGTTAGTGATTTGTTTAATATGGATTTTAGTTTGGATTACTAGAAGTTGCTGTTTGAATACTGCTGAATTGTTTTGCTCCTGTTGTACTTGAATTAATCTGAGAACTCAAGAGAATTTGGTTAGAATTGTTTTGCTCCTGTTGAACATTTGCAGCCGTGAGTTAGAGAGAGAGCTAGGGTTCCTTTGATGCTTGCGGTTTAAATTGATCTGAACTTGGTTTAATTTTGGTTAATCTCTTTCATTAAATCCTGGTTTAGCTCTTTCCTTTTATAGTTCTTTAGTTTAAAAAAAAAAAAAATTCGGTTGATAGGATTTTAAAAAGAAAACCGGCTGTTTTTGTTCTTTGCTCGTCTTGATTGTGCTTTGAGTATTGCGGTCTGTTTGCTTGGTTACTAATCTGATTTAAGTGAGCTTTTCATTCTTGTTTTATTTTAGTGTTTACTTTCAGTTCATTAGTCAAAAAAAAGATTTCTCATTGCCTTGTTTTCCTTCCGATTGGTTTGCATTTGTTCGTTTCCTTTTTGTTATGCTCGTTTCTCTTCTTTGGTGCGTTTGATCTGTTTGTTTTAGTGCGCAGAGAGTAATGGCAGACGAACAAAACCAGCAAGGCGCTCCAACTGACCTCACTCAGATCCTAGCTGCTATCCAGACAATTGGAGCCCGACTGGACCGTTTGGAGCGTCCCGGTGATCATCAGCCTCGGCCGGAAGATCAGCAACCTCGGCCCGGCTCCTTTCAGCCTCGGCCAGGAGAGCGTCCACACGGACCAGAGGCCCCACGTCCTCAGAACTACCAGCAACGTCGGCCAGACCAGCACCATGGACAAGTTGAGCGACACGGATGCTTCCAGGACTTCCGACTGGACGATTTGGACGATGATACGGACGAGTTTGAGGATGGACACCACTGGCCTCCACCACCACACCAGCGTGACCCTATTCACAGAGGGCGCATACGAGAACAGGAGGTACAACGTCCTTATCCTAATGATATCAAACTAAAGCCGCCTACTTTTGCAGGAAAAGTGGACCCGGAGGCATATCTAGACTGGGAGCGGAGGATGGAGCACATCTTCGACCATTACGGATATCCCGAAGCCAGGAAGATACCTTTAGCAGTGGCCCAGTTCACAGGACATGCACTATCATGATGGGATCGGGACGCTGCGGAGCAAAGGCGCCATCGGTACGAGCCGATCGCTACGTGGACTGACATGAAGTTCCAGTTAAGGCGAATGTATGTTCCTGCCCATTTCCACAGAGATTTGCAGAAACGTTTTCGTAAGTTGATGCAGGGAACTAAGAGGGTGGAAGAGTACTTCGAGCAATTGCGGAATAGGCTTGAGCTAGACGACTCAGAAGAGACTCTGATGGCCCAGTTTGTGGACGGACTGAACGAGAGGATCAATAGAAAGGTAGAAATTCACCCTTATCACGATATGCCCGAGTTGTTGCACTTGTGTATACAGGTTGAGCATCACAACAAGCGGAAGACCGCGACCACAACCCGGCCTAGGACCAACACGCCTTGGACTGCACAAGCTCAACGGTCTGTTGACAAAGGTAAGTCGGTTGAGGTCGAATCCAGGTTCAAGAAGCCGACCATTGAGACGTCTAAGCCCAACCGACCAGACCCAGGTAAGTTTACTAGTACGTCCCGTTCTAGAGATATCACATGTTTTAAGTGTCAGGGTAAAGGACATATGTCTCGAGACTATCCAAACCGGAGAGTCATGATCTTGAACGAAGCCGGTGAGTACGAGTCTCAGGAAGAACAGGAGGATGAAGACATGGAGGAACTTGACACAGGGACGCCCATAGAGTATCCTGACTCTGGAGAGCTATTAGTGATCGGGAGAGCTCTCAGTGCGCTTGTTGATCCCGAGACGGTTCAACGCGAGAAAATCTTCCACACCCGCTGTACCATGAACAGCAAGGTTTGTAGTCTTATTATTGGTGGTGGTTCTTGCACTAACGTGGCCAGCAGAAACATGGTTGATAAACTCGGTCTGCAAGTGACTAAGCACCCGCGACCGTACCGACTTCGGTGGCTGAACGATGACACGGAGATCCGGATCGCAGATCTAGTAACCGTACCTTTCAGCATTGGGCGATATCACGATCATGTAGTATGCGACGTGGTTCCTACGCAGGTTGGAGACTTGTTACTCGGCCGACCGTGGCAGTTCGACAAGGAGTCTTTGCACAACGGGCGGACCAATCACTACTCGTTCATCCACGACAAGCGAAAGTATCAGCTCGCGCCTGTTACACCGCAGGAAGTGCATGAGATGCAACTACACCTTGCCAAGGATAAGAAGACCCGTAAGACCAATTTAATTATTTCTTCACATTCTGTTTCTAGAGCTATTGATAAGAACACGCAGGTGCTACTAGTGGTCTTCAGGGAGGCTTTACATTCGTGTTCAGACGATGTTGAGCTTCCCCGGGAAGTTGTTTCTTTGTTGGACAGGTTTAAGGATGTCTTTCCGGACGAGATACCAGCCGGTCTACCGCCCATACGAGGCATTGAGCATCAGATCGATCTCGTGCCAGGAGCCGCTCTGCCCAACCGGCCTGCATATAGGGTGAACCCGACCGAGGCCAAGGAGCTGGAGAAATAAGTGCAGGACCTCATGTCCAAGGGTTACATTCACGAGAGCCTCAGCCCGTGTGCAGTACTAGTCTTGTTGGTTCCTAAGAAAGACGGGTCTTGGAGGATGTGTGTCGACTGTCGGGCCATCAAAAACATCACCATCAAGTACTGACATCCCATACCACGACTGGACGATATGTTGGACGAGCTACACGGAGCGACCGTGTTCTCTAAGATTGATCTACGCAGTGGGTACCATCAAGTTCGAATGAAGGAAGGCGACGAGTGGAAGACGGCTTTCAAGACTAAGCAGGGCCTTTACGAGTGGCTGGTCATGCCATTTGGCCTTACCAATGCGCCCAGTACATTCATGCGCCTCATGAACCAGGTCTTGAGGGCCTTCATCAGTAAGTTTGTCGTTGTTTACTTCGATGATATTTTCATCTATAGTCGCTGTTTTGCTGATCATCTGGTGAACCTTGAGCAAGTAATAGATACTCTTCAAAAGGAGGGTCTTTTTTCGAACCTCAAGAAGTGCACCTTCTGCACTGATAAGCTTGTCTTTTTAGGTTTTTTTGTGAGTTCGCAGGGCTTACAGGTTGACAAAGAAAAGATCAAAGCTATTGAGGAGTGGTCAGACCACGATCGGTCATGTCAGGAGTTTCACGGATTAACCAGCTTCTATAGACGGTTTGTGAAGGATTTTAGCACAGTGGCCGCCCCACTCACAGCCTTGATCAAGAAGGACGTCCCGTTCAAATGGGGCCAATCGCAGGAGACCGCATTTCAGTAACTCAAGGATTTGTTAACCCATGCTCCTATTTTGGTTTTTCCTAATTTTGATAAGACGTTTAAGATTGAGTGTGATACTTCAGGTTTAGGGATTGGAGTTGTTCTGGCGCAAGGTGGGCGACCGGTCGCCTACTTCAGCGAGAAGTTGAGTGGAGCCACGCTCAACTATCCTACTTATGACAAGGAGTTGTACGCGTTGGTTAGATCCTTGGAGACTTGGCAGCATTACTTGCTGGCCAAGGAGTTTGTTATTCACACCGACCACGAGACGCTCAAGCATTTGAGAGGATAGACAAATCTGAAGAGGAGGCACGCTAGGTGGCTTGAGTTCGTGGAGACCTTTCCGTACATCATCAAGTACAAGAAGGGAAAGGAGAACGTGGTAGCTGATGCATTGTCTAGGAGATACACACTGATCAGCACCATGGAGGCCAAAGTTTTGGGGTTTGAACTTATCAAAGAAGATTATGATACTGACCCTGATTTTGGTGAAATTTTTCAGGAATGTAGCAAAGGACCGAAAGGAGTTTTCTACTTGCATAACGGTTTCCTGTTCAGGGGCAAGCGGCTGTGCATTCCTCAGGGATCGATGAGGGAGCTCCTGATCCGAGAATCCCATGGAGGAGGACTGATGGGACACTTTGGCGTGGACAAGACACTGAGTGTCCTAGTAGAGCACTTCTATTGGCCACATCAGAAGCGAGACACGGAGCGTTTCTGCTCCAAGTGCATCACATGCCTTAAGTCCAAGTCCAGGACACATCCTCACGGTCTTTACTTACCTTTGCCTATACCTAACCGACCATGGGTCGATATTTCTATGGATTTTGTGCTTGGTTTGCCTAAGATCAGGAACAAGGATGCAATATTTGTTGTGGTCGACCGGTTTTCAAAGATGGCTCACTTCATACCGTTTTCTAAGACGAATGATGCGACCCAGACAGCCGATCTCTTCTTCAAAGAAGTGGTCAGATTGCACAGACTGCCACGGACCATCGTCTCGGACCGTGACCCGACCTTCCTAGGTCACTTTTGGAGCACGTTGTGGAGGAAGCTTGGTACCAAGCTACTGTTCTCGACCACTTGTCATCCACAGACTGATGGACAGACCGAGGTCGTGAACCGGACTCTCTCAGCCCTCTTAAGGGCCACGGTTGGTAATAATTTATCACATTGGTTGGATTGCATTCCTTTTGTTGAGTTTGCTTATAATGGTGCCAAACACTCTGCTACTAAGATGTCTCCTTTTGAGGTTGTTTATGGGTTTAAGCCAGATACGCCACTTGATCTGAAGCTACTGCCAGCATTGGAGTTCATCAATCTTGATGGAGAGCGCAAGGCTGAGGCCGTCGCCAAGCTACACCAGGAGGTTAAGGAGAACATCGAAAAGAGGACGGAGCAGTACAAGAAGCAAGCCGACAAACACAGGAAGGAGATTGACATTAGTCCAGGTGACTGGGTTTGGGTTCACATGGGACCCGAACGGTTCAGAAACAAGAGGAAGTCCAAGCTTGTGCCACGAGGAGATGGACCATTCCGGGTCCTAAAGAAGATCAACGACAACACCTACCAATTGGAACTCCCAGGTGAGATGAGCATATCGTCGAGTTTTAATGTTGCTGATTTGTCTCCTTATTGTGCAGGTGATACTGTTCTGAGGCCAGATCCTCTTCAAGAGGGAGGGTATGATGAGGACATCAGCTTGGCCGACACTGAGTTGGACGAACAAGACGGACCAGGCTCTACCAAGAAGCTGATCGACCTGTTCCCGACCATGCGAGATGTACCAAGGACGCGTTCGGGACAGCGACAGATACATGCCGAATTCAACAATGCCATGGAGCAACTGATCTCGAGGACAAGCCTAGAAGACATCACGACCCAGCTAGGCCATCTCGACCAAGGATAACCTGTCCTGAACCAGTTGGCCCGGAGGATGATCCATACCGAAGCTGACGGCCCATTTGAGCAGACCACACCCTGGCCCATACTCCGGACGCACGGACCGACCATGAACTTCTGCATTGAGCCAAATGATTATGTGACCGGTCTGACTCTGGGATAAAGATCATACTCTTTTTCCGTTGTGAAGTTTTGTCCCAAATGGGTTTTCTTCACAAGGTTTTTAACGAGGTGATCCGAAGCCCATTCATTAGAGAGACAGACCGACCCTTCTTCTATTTCGACCAAGGAGTTTCCTTTTCCGTTCTAAGTTTATTTCTTTTGTCTTTTTTTCCTGGTATTTTCGTGGCCCAAGTTGTTGGCCCATTTGTTTCAGTTGTAAGTTGTTTAAAACACTCTTTTCTTTGGTTTAATGATAATTACGCAAGAATAAACTAAGAAAACCCTAGGCATAGGCGATTTCCATCTCTCCTCAGCGTGGCTGCCCCTTTGGAGGATCGACATCTCTTGGTTTTGCTTGCTGTTCAGATTGCTCTTCGTGTTCTTACTGCTCTCTAGTTCCTAGACCATCACCGATCATCCACTAACCAAGCTGAGAGTGCCTTCGGCCCGCAGCTTCGTCCCATCCATTCACCTCTCTCTCGGCCATCAACAACCACACCATCCCATCTCACATCAAACATCATCCAAGGAAGGAAGTGTCTCTGCCCCTAGCATGTGTTGGATCAGGCTGTTGTAAGCTGAGTTCAGAGTCAGTAAGAGGGTAAACACCTTATCTTGTTCTCTTCTTTCATTGAGAACAAGTGGATCAATAGTAGATGGACTTAGCATCTCCAACTCTGCCCACAAAGCTCTGAACTTCCCAAAATGTTGTTTGAACTCCATGTGCTCTTGGTGAAGGTTGTTGATAGCAAGCTTGACTTCAAGCACCCTGCTCAGATTGGACATATTCCCATAAACCTTCTTGAGAGTGTCCCACAGATCCTTAAAGTTTTCACAGTAAGAGTAAGCTTCCAAGAGAGAGGGTTCAAGAGAACTTTCCAGAATGGAGAGTACATTCTGGTCCCCTTGAACCCATAACTCTTCATCTTCAAGAACCGCTTCTTCAGCAGCTTCATCATCCGCTTTAGCCTCTGCTTCAGCTCCAGCTTTAGCTTTATCTTTAGCTTCAGCCTTCATCATATTCGGTGGATCAGTGTTACTCAGAACATGCTTCCACAATCCTCTGCCACCAAGAGCAGATTTAACCTATCTAGCCCAAACAAGATAGTTGGCGCCTTTAAGGACCATAGGGATTATCACTCTTGAGTTCTCCATTGCTGTGGAGGGAGTATTCAAGAAGATAAAGAGCACACAGAAGTTTAGGAACCAAAAGAATGAGCTTAAGAGCAGAATACTCTCAAGACAAAGGTAGTTTCTTAGAGCACCTCAAGAACAGTTTCAAGAATAAGAAAATCAGAGTTTACAGAAAGATATTTGCGGAAATAAAGAGGTATAGGAGCTTATATCTCTGAAACCATGTTAGAATATGAAGTTTAGATTAAGAGAATAAGGTAGAATGAGAAGAATCACACAAGGAACCGGATAAAGGGTTCTTGTGTGCGCTAGAGAGAGAGTTAAGAGAGAGGCGGCTATTGAGAAGAATAAACCTCAATATGATTCATAAGAAAAGTGTACAAAGAGTTAAATAGGCTTTACATCTAGGGTTACTACTGAATAAACAAAGAATATATGATAGAAGACAAAGGGAACTCGTGAGTAAGGAGAGAGAGAGTAGCGGTCATAAGGACAATGACATCTCCTTGCTTGGTCCAAGAGTGAAAGTGACATGTCTATGTTTGGTTCAGACTTGGGATTGATGCTCTCTTGTTCCTGATTCTCTTGAAGTCTTTATGGATAAGATAATACTTCTTGTACCGACCATCTCATGGTTTGTACATAGGAAACAATGGCCCAGACTTTGCACATTGGGAATTATCACAAAATGCACAATGTTTGTACATTGATCTTGTGCACTTTGGATCTACATTTCAATAGATAGTTGATCATAAACCATTGATAGTTGATTCAGGGGCTTCACATCACATGATTAGTGATCCAAACTTAATTAAGAATGTGAAACCTGCCTTAGGTAATGTTGTGATTGAAAATGGTGAAAGGATCCCAATTAAAGGCATAGGAAATGTTAAGTTGTTTGATAGAGAATCTAAAGCTTTCTATATGCCTATTTTTACATCCAACTTGTTAAGTGTTAAAAGAGTTGCTACTGACCTTAATTGTAATGTTATCTTCAGTCCTAATGATGTGGTTTTTCAGGATATTAAGACAAGTAAGTTGCTTGGAAAAGGTGTGACAAAGGATGAGTTATACATGCTTGAAGACACTAACTTTGCATCTGAATTATCTGCTTCTGTTTTTAGCTCTACTTTAGTTAATGATTCTGTTTGGCATGCTAGACTTGGTCACCCACACTCTCGTGCCTTAGGCTTGATAATACCTTCTGTTTCTTTTAAGAATGATGATTGTGAAGCTTGTATCCTTGGAAAACATTGCAAATCAGTCTTTCCTATCTCTAAAACCTTTTATGCAAACTGTTTTGATCTTGTTCACTCTGATGTTTGGACTGCTCCATGTGTTTCTAGAGAGAACCATAAGTATTTTGTGACATTCATGGATAAGAAATCCAAATATACTTGGTTAACATTGATTCAAACTAAGGCTAGGGTGTTAGAAGCATTCACAAACTTTCAGAACTATGTATCTAACAATTTCAATGCCAAGATTAAACTTTTTAGATCAGATAATGGTGGGGAATACACAAGCAATGCATTCAAAAAACACCTATAAAAACATGGGATCATTCACCAAACAAGCTGCCCATACACACCACAGAAAAGTGGTGTGGCTGAGAGAAAGAATAGACACTTGATGGAGGTGGCCAGATCACTAATGTTCCATATAAATGTTCCCAAACGGTTTTGGAGTGATGTTGTGATGTCTGCTTGCTATCTAATCAATAGGACACCTACCAAAGTTCTTCAAGATGCTTCACCATATCAGGTATTGAACAAAACCAAACCTTCAATTCATCACTTACGTGTGTTTGGGTGTTTGTGCTTTGTTTTAATACCCGGAGAGCTACGAGATAAGCTTGATGCAAAGAGTGTTAAGGCAATTTTCATTGGCTATTCTACTAATCAGAAAGGGTACAAGTGCTATGTGCCTGAAACAAGAAGGATATTGGTCTCTAGAGATGTCAGATTTGTGGAGTCAAAGGGTTTTTATGAAGAGAAGAGTTGGGATAACCTAAAGGACCTCCCCAACAACCCATCTGACCGTGCCAACAATTTGAGGATCATCTTAGAGAATCTTGGGATCACTCAGCCAAAGCAGAAGTAGGAGGCCAAGGAAAACAAACCGGCTAGTATGGAGAACCCCATTGTTGATGAGACAACTCACCTTCATCATGAGGGGGACAATGGAGAATCACAAACCGATCAACAACATGATTTTGCCATTCATGATCAAGGTGAAGAAGATAACCTAGATGCGCACCAAATGGAGTCTGAACAATCTGAAATGGAGCATCAACAAGAGGAAGTGCATTATGATCAGCCTGTGCAAGTACTAATAAGAAGTACAAGGGAGAGAAAGGATCCATCTAAATGGAGGAACACAAGAGTGTACTACAATAGTCAGGCAATAGCTCATCCAAGTCAAGCTGTTTGCACACTTGCTCACATTCCTACTGAACATCAAGTCTTCATGGGTGCTCTTGATGCTGAATTGGTTCCCAAAACTTATGAAGAAGCCAAGGAGATAAAGAAGTGGATGGATGCAGTGGGAGATGAGATCAAGGCAATGGAAAACAACAACACTTGGTATGAGACAGATTTGCCTAGAAAGAAGAAGGCAGTGAGCTCCAAATGGGTCTTCACTATCAAGTACAAAAGCAATGGAGAGATAGAAAGGTACAAAGCTAGACTGGCTGCAAGAGGATTTACACAAACCTATGAAAAAGATTACAGAGATACATTTGCAACAACAGTTAAGCTTCATACAGTGAGATTCATCATATCCTTAGCAACAAACTTGGATTGGGATTTGTGGCAGATGGATGTCAAGAATGCCTTCCTTCAAGGAGAGCTAGAGGATGAAGTTTACATGACTCCACCTCCTGGTCTTGAGGACATGGTTACACCATGAAAGGTTTTAAGGCTGATGAAAGGCAATTTATGGTCTGAAACAATCTCCTAGAGCTTGGTATCACGATCTGAGTACTACTCTTATGGAAAGATGCTATAAGAGATCAGAAGCTGATCATACCCTCTTCACTCAATCAAGCCAGGAAGGGTTAAGAGTGTGTCGTTCTAAGGAAGGCCTCTTCTTATCACAAAGGAAGTACACTCTTGATTTGTTGAGTGAAGCAGGTAAACTCAAAGCAAAGGTAGCCAAGACACCACTTGAAGAAGGCTACAAAGTCACAAGAGAGGGGGAGATTGCTGATGAACCATTTGGGGATATCACTCTCTATAGGAGGATGGTTGGTAAGCTGATTTATCTTACTATTACAAGGCCTGACTTATGTTTTGCAGTGAACCAAGTAAGCCAGCATATGCAAGCTCCAATGGTGCGTCATTGGAACATGGTGGATCGCATCCTAAGGTACCTCGATGGAGCTCCTGGTCAAGGGATTTGGATGGGATGCAATCAAAGCACATAGATTGTAGGTTATTGTGATGTTGATTGGGCTGGTGACCGAGTAGATAGGAGATCTACTACAGGCTATTGCACCTTCATTGGAGGCAATCTAGTCACTTGGAAAACAAAGAAGCGGAAGGTGGTTTTATGTTCAAGTGCTGAAGCAGAGTATAGGGCAATGAGGAAGCTGACAAATGAATTGACATGGCTGAAGGCTCTACTTCAAGACTTGGGCATTGAGCAATCAAATCAAATCACAATGCATTGTGATAATCAAGCAGCAATACACATAGCATCCAACTCAGTGTTTCATGAAAGGACAAAGCACATAGAGGTGGATTGTCATAAGGTGAGGCAGAAGGTGCAAGAGGGAGTGATCCTACCTTGTTACACAAGGAGTTCAGATCATTTGGCTGACATATTAACCAAGGCTACTAGCTTGAAAGTTTGTGAGTTTATTCATCCTAAGCTTGGACTCATTGAACTTTCTCAAGCTTAAGTCCCTAGGTTGTGAATCCCATACTCTTTTTCCCTTGATACAGTTTTTATCCCATGAGGTTTTTCTGTATCAAGGTTTTTAATGAGGTGGGTATTGACGGTTCCAAGCTTGATCACTCTATCTCCATGATCAAGCTTGAGGGGGATATTGAATTGAAGACTATCTAGAGCATTCAGATAATCAGATGAAGCTATTGGGTCTGTGCAAAGTTGGGGACATCACTTGGAATGTGCAAAGTTGGGGACATTCCTTCTGTGCAATATTGGGGCATAAACAAACATATGAGTTCGAGTGTTAAAGGGTTTGTTTATGTCCTAGGATGGTCCCAACATGTCTGGAGCAAGTCAGAAGTGCAGGAGGTCTGATCCCAAGGTCCGAACCACGTTTCTCTCTCCTTGGAACCAGCATAGGAGCTGTCGCTTTCCCTTAGAGCCGTTGGGCAGTGTTCTTGTCCTATCCTCTTTGTTTAATCTGATTTAATGTATGGATGCCCTAGTTGTCTCTTTATATATATCTTGTAACTCAGAAACATCAATATACACTTAAGGAATTAGTTTCCTAAGCTCCATACTCTCTTCTTTCTCGGTTACTCTCTCTCTCTCGCTCTAATAACCCAAGCCGGTTCTAGAGCTTCTCTCTTCATCTAATCACTCTTATACTCTGAATTCTAACATGTTGTTAGATGTTTCGGGTATGAAGTATTGTTTAAGTTTCTCATATGACATATTAGAAGATCAAATTCCCATTTTAGTCTATTTGATCGTTGACTTAGGGTGGTCACAAGGAACACAAACTTGTATCTCATGCTTCTCGTTATGGTTTTGAGGAGCCCACAAATACTTACACTTAGTTGTATTACCTCACCTAGTTTCTCCAAATTGTTGGAATTTAAGAGTATAAAACCAGAGATTCGAAGATTAAACTTGGAAACATAAAATCAGAAGAGTATAGAGAGATTGAGAGAGTACGAACAAGAGAGAGATTATAGAGAGAATAGGAGATGAGAATAATTCTCCATATATCTTTGTCAAACTCAAAATGGGTTACAATATAGAGAAAAGGAACTCAGACTTATCCTAAAACATGTGATTAATAATAAAGAATGATCTTGTCCACATGTTTTAGCTTATAAGGGAAGCTGATCAAAAATATCTACAAGTAACTAATCTATTTTTACTGTTTACCTGCGGGATGCTTTTCTTCTAATTACTTGTTCTTTTTTTGGTTACCCAAGAGATTCTTGCTTCCTTTTAGCAAGATAGTCTTAAAAAAACCATATATGATCAGTAGAGCTTCATCTCAGTACTCTCCCTTCAAGGTTGACTATGGGATCGCCGGAGGTCAAGCTTGAAACCATGAAGATCTACCTCATTAAAAACCTAAGTGTGGAAAACCTCATGGGACAAAACCACACCTAGGAAAAAAGAGTATAAAATTCATGGCCTAGGGAATCATGGCTGTGAGAGATCTATGAGTCCAAGCTTTGAGTGTTTGAACTCACAGACCTTATTGATTGCTGCCTTTGAAGATATCAGCCAACAGATCTTTACTCCTTGTATAGCACGTCAAGTTAACTCCTTGTTCCACCATTTGTCTAATTTCGTGCCAGTCTACTTTAATGTGTTTGGTCCTCTCATGAAACACTGAAATGAATGCAAAGTGGATAGCTGCTTGATTGTCACAATGCATGGTGAATATTTCTATTGATTCAATTCCCAAATACTTGAGAAGAGACTTGATCCATATAAGCTCATTTGTAAGCTTCCTCATAGCTCTATACTCAGATTCAGCACTTGAGCATGAGACTGCCTTATGCTTCTTGCTCTTCAGAGTGACTAGATTTCCTCTAATGAATTTACAATAACCAATTGTTGATCTTATGTCCGCTCTATCTCCAGCCCAATCAGCAGTACAATACCCAACTATCTCTTAACTTCCATTGCATCCCATCCAAATGCGTTAAGCATGAGCTCCTTTAAGATATTTCACTATCCTTTGCACCATGTTCCAATGGTCCATCTTAGGAGCTTGCAAGTGTTGGCTCACCTTGTTCACAGGAAAACATATATCAGGTCTTGTAATAGTTAAATAGATTAACTTAGGAACCATCCTTATATATTGTGATAAGCTTCTAGATTTTTGAATCCTCTATCTTTGAGATTTGAGTTCAGCTTGTGATACCAAGCTCTAGGTGATTGCTTAAACCCATACATAGCCTTCTTAAGCCTAAGTACCTTCCATGATGTAACCGTATCTTCAAGACCAAGTGAGGGAGTCATGTATGTAAGAATGTGAAGATTAACTTAGGTAGATATGAAGAACAAACTATAATCGCAAGAGAGAGAGAATTATGGTTAGCCAGAGAGAGAGAATGATAAGTGTGTGGGAAAGGCTCCCAAAGTGTAATCAATTCATAAGCTTTACAAGTCTTTAAATAGACTGAGATACTTGGTTTAAAAAATATACAAATGGACTGAGAAGAGGAATTCAAAATATACAAATGGAAAGAGGGAAAAACAACTCAGAGGAGAGAGAGAGGACAAAACGGCTATATTGGACAAGGACAGGTTTGGTCTTGTTTCTTGGTGAAAGTGACATGTCCTACTGGCTACTTCTGATCCCTCAGACCCTGCTCTTACTCCTGATTTCTCATAAATGCTTCTGATCCTTTATTCTTTAGCCCATACTTGCCAACGGTTGTGTTGACCAAACATATTCAGAGTGTTCACTTTGTGCCCTGGTATTTCACATTGATGAATCTCTTAGGTCTTCATCTCAATACTACCCCTCAAGCTTGAATCATAAGGATTGAGATCAAGCTTGGAACAACGAAGACTCACCTCATTAAAAACCTAAGTATAGAAAACTGTTAGAATTTAGAGTTTAGGAAGTGTTGCTCGAAGAGAGAAGCTCTAGAACCGATTAGGGTTTCTAGAGCGAGAGTAAGAGAGAACCTAGAGATAAAGAGAGAATAGAACTTAGGAAATGATTCCTTAAGTGTATTTGATGTTCATGAGTTACATTGCTTAAATAGAGAGACAACTAGGGCATCCAGACATTAAAAAAATAAAGAAAGAAGAAGAAGACAAGGATTCTTGGAGTGTAGTGTGCAACAACTCCAATGGTGAAAGCGACATGACCTAGCCGGTTCAGATGAGAGAGAAACATGCTTCTGACCTAGGGATCAGTCTCCTGCTCTTCTGATCAGCTCCAGACAAGTTAGTACTATGTTGGGGACATAAACAAACCATTTTACATCTGAGATCACATGTTTGTTTCTGTCCCAAGTCCCCAACTTTGCACAAACCCTAACCGGCTCTTATTCCTTGTCCAACACTCTTGATACTTCTTATTCTTCAAATCAATACTCCCCCTCAAGCTTGATCATGGAGATGGAATGATCAAGCTTGGAACCGTGGATACTTACCTCATTAAAAACCTTGATATAGAAAAACCTCTAGGGATAAAAACTATATCAAGGAAAAAGAGTATAAGATCCACAACCTAGGGTCTTTAAGCTTGAGAAAGGTCAATGAGTCCAAGCTTGGGATGAATGAACTCACAAACCTTCAAGCTAACAGCCTTGGTGAAAATGTCTGCCAACTGATTTGAAATTCTTTTGTAGCAAGGTAAGATTACTCCTTCTTGAACCTTCTGCCTCACCTTATGACAATCCACGTCTATATGCTTTCTTCTTTCATGAAACACTGAGTTGGAAGCTATGTGTATTGCTGCTTGATTATCACAATGCATTGTGATTGGAGTTGGTTGATTAATGCCCAAATCTTGAAGTAAAGCCTTCAGCCATGTCAACTCATTGGTTAGCTTCCTCATTGCCCTATACTCTGCCTCAGCACTTGAAAAAGATACCACCTTCTGCTTATTTGTTTTCCAAGTAACTAGGTTGCCTCCAATGAAGGTGCAATAGCCTGAAGTAGACCTTCTATCCACTCGGTCACTAGCCCAATCTGCATCACAATATCCTACAATCTCTTTGCTTTGATTGCATCCCACCATATCCCTTGGCCAGGAGCTCCATTGAGATACCTTAGAATGCGTTCCACCATGTTCCAATGATGCATCATTGGAGCTTGCATATGCTGGCTCACTTGGTTCACTGCAAAACACAAGTCAGGCCTTGTAATAGTAAGATAAATCAGCTTACCAACCATTCTCCTATAGAGAGTGGTGTCTTCAAACGGTTCCTTTGCAATCTCCCCCTCTCTTGTGGCTTTGTAGCCTTCTTCAAGAGGTGTATTGGCTGTCTTTCCTTTAAGCTTACCTGCTTCACTCAACAAATCAAGAGTGTACTTCCTTTGTGATAAGAAGAGGCCTTCTTTAGACCGGCACACTTCTATCCCGAGGAAGTACTTTAGTTCTCCAAGGTCTTTAATATCAAACACTGATTTCAAATGGTCTTTACAACCTTGAATTCCTACCTTGTCATTCCCTGAGATTATGATATCATCCACATAAATAAGAATGACAACAATACCTTCTTGGCTTTATTGAGTGAAGAGAGTATGATAAGTTTCTGATCTCCTAAAGCCCCTTTCCATGAGAGTAGTGCTCAGCTTGTGGTACCAAGCTCTAAGAGATTGTGTGAGACCATAGATTGCTTCTTCAACCACAAAACCTTTCCTTGTGTAACCATGCCTTCAAGACCAGGAGGTGGAGTCATATAAACCTCATCCTCTAGCTCTCCTTGAAGAAATGCATTCTTGATATCCATTTGCCGCAAATCCCACTTCAAGTTTGTTGCTAAGGATACGATGACTCTCAATGTATGAAGCTTAACTACTGGTGAAAATGTATCTCTATAATCCTCTCCATAGGTTTGTGTAAACCCTCTTGCAACCAGTCTGGCTTTGTAGCTTTCTATCTCTCCATTGCTTTTGTATTTGATAGTGAAAACCAATTTAGAGCTCACTGCCCTCTTTTTCCTTGGCAAATCTGTCTCATACCAAGTGTTGTTGTTTTCCATTGCCTTGATCTCATCTCCTACTGAATCTATCCACTTCTTATGCTCCCTAGCTTCTTCATAAGTTTTGGTAACCCATTCAGCATCAATAGCACCAATGAAGGCCTTATGTTCAGTAGGGAAACGAGCAAGTGTGCAAACAGCTTGTCTTGGATGAGCTACTGCGTGACTATTGTAGTATACTCTTGTGTTTCTCCATTCAGATGGATCCTTTCTATCTCTAGTACTTCTCCTTGGTACTTGCACCGGCTGATCAGAATGCACTTCAGAATGTACCTCCTCTTGTTGTTGCTCCATTTCAGATTGTTCAGGTTCCATTCGGTGCACATCTAGCTCTTATTCTTCACCTTGATCATGAATGGCAGAATCATCATGGTTGTGATCAATTTGTGATTCTCCATTGTCCCCCTCATGATAAAGGTGAGTAGTCTCATCAACAATGAGGGTTTCCACAGCCGGTTGGTTCTCCTTGGTCTCCTCTTTCTTCTTTGGCTGAGTGATTCCAAGACTCTCTAGGATGATCCTCAAATTGTTGGCACAGCCAGAAGGGTTGTTGGGAAGATCCTTAAGGTTATCCCAACTCTTCTCCTCATAGAAACCCTTTGACTCAACAAATCTGACATCTCTAGAGACCAATACCCTTCTTGTTTCAGGTACATAGCACTTGTATCCTTTTTGATTAGTAGAATACCCAATGAACATTGCACTAACACTCTTTGCATCAAGCTTATCTCTTTGTTCTCCTGGTTTTAAAACAAAGCACAAACATCTAAACACACGTAAGTGATGAATTGAAGGTTTTGTTTTGTTCAATACCTGATATGGTGAAGCATCTTGAAGAACTTTGGTGGTGTTCTATTGATTAGATAGCAAGCAGACATCACAGCATCACTCCAAAACCTCTTGGGAACATTTGTATGGAACATTATTGATCTGGCCACCTCCATCAAGTGTCTATTCTTTCTCTCAGCCACAGCATTTTGTTGTGGTGTGCATGGGCAGCTTGTTTGGTCAATGATCCCATGTTTTGCTAGGTGTTGTGTGAATGCATTGCTTGTGTATTCCCCACCATTATCTTATCTAAAAAATTTTAATCTTGGCATTGAAATTGTTAGATACATAGTTCTCAAAGTATGGAAATGCTTCAAACACCCTATCTTTAGTTTGAATCAATGTCAACCAAGTATATTTGGATTTCTCATCTATGAATGTCACAAAATACTTATGATTCTCTCTAGAAACACATGGAGCTTGATCAAAACAGTTTGCATAAACGATTTTAGAACTAGGAAAGACTGATTTGCAATGTTTACAAAGGATACAAGCTTCACAATCATCATTCTTAAAGGAAACATAAGGAAGCATTAAACCTAAGGCACGAGAGTGAGGGTGACCAAGTCTAGCATGCCAAACAGAATCATTAACTAAAGTGGAACTAAAAACAAAAGCAGATAATTCAGAAGCAAGGTTGGTGTCTTCAAGCATGTATAACTCATCCTTTTTCACACCCTTTCCAAGCAACTTACTTGTCTTAATATCGTGAAAAACCACATCATTAGGACTGAAGATAACATTGCAATCAAGATCAGTAGCTACCCTCTTAACACTTAACAAGTTGGATGTAAAACTAGGCATGAAGAAAGCTTTTGATTCCCTACCAAACAACTTAACATTTCCTATGCCTTTAATTGGAATCCTTTCACCATTAGCAATCACTACATTACTATTAGCCGGTTTAACATTCTTAATCAAGTGTGGATCACTAATCATGTGATGTGAAGCCCCTGAATCTACTATTAATGGTTTATGATCAGCTAGCAATTATTTTTGATTGATTAAAGCATGAAAGGAACTACCAAAGACATTACCAGATTTCTCCTTGATGGCTTTGATGAGAGCATCAAGGTCTGACCTTCTCACCAACTCATTTTGAGGCGCCACAACAGGAGCAGGAGCAAAGGCTGGTACCATCTCCATACACTCATTGCTAGGCCGAGTTGAAGTAGAACCATGCTCTGTAGCTCCACTTGAGTAATGAGCCCTTTGATCCTTGAACTTGTTGGTGAAAGCCTGTTTGAGATGGGGATGAAGCAGCCAGCATTTGTCTTTGAAATGCCCTTCCTCTTGCAACGATCACATACACCAGGGATCCTCCTCTTCTCAGGCTTGTAAGCACCCTTGTGAGCAGTAGCAATCTCACCTTTCCTTCCAAACTGTTGGAATTATGTCCAGTAATCTCTGTACTGTCTCTAGAAAGTAAGAGTATGTCAATGATCAGACATAAGTCATATAATACTGGGGGTCATGATGGCTTGCTAGAGTCCGCTCATGATCTATAAGTCTTGGACTTATTGCCTTTATTATATGATCCCATATGGGTCACACGCCTAAGCTGACAGGAAAAATATGAAGGAACGGTACAGCAGAAGTACGGTAAAAGTGCTAGGCATTTACTGTGCTTAGAGAGATAAAAGGGCCTGATTAAATCTAAGGGATTTAATCAGACTGAGACTTGGGCCCAAAAGCCCATGAGAACTAAAAGGGGTTTTAATGAATAAAACTTGACCTAGCTCTCTAATTTTTCTCAGCAGTCTGCGCCTCTCTCTCTCTCTCTCTGCGCCTCCATCTCCTTGGTCTAGCAGCCAATTTCCTGAAGTGTGCGTGTGTGAACCTTTGGAGGAGCTGTCTCTTGGCGGTTCTGCTGATCTCTGACTCATACCTGATTCTTCCGCTGCATAACAAGGTATTAACTGAGATCCTTTATGATTCAGCAAGAGAACCTAGATCCAATCTGTTTAGTAGGAATCAATCAATGAGAAATTGAATCAGGATAAACACTAAACAATCCTTCAGTGGTATCAGAGCCATTGGTTCTATTAGGATTTCTTGTTTAGAATCATGTTTAGGTTGTTTAGAAGTGTATGAATCAATCTATGATAAGAAAACACTTAAGAAACAAAGTTAAAAACCTAAACTAGAAATCGCATGATCCGATCTATATGAATCAGTATGTGTCGGAATGATGATCGCCAAAGGATCACCATGTCCGGATCGTGTGACGCACGGTGGACCGATCAGCCGAGTGGATCGCATGGATCGAGCGCACGATCGCATGGATCGACCCGAGCTTGACCGATCGCGTCCCGTCCCGTTGCCTCTCGTCCGATCTCGCGTCCCGTCCCGTACCGCTCTCGTCCCGATCGTGATCGAGAGATGGACCGATCGCGGATCGTGTCCCGTCCCGCCAAGGGCTGTCGTGATCGTCAAATCGGTTCGGTTTGATTTATGGTTCGGTTTAAAACTTGATCGTCACGGTTTAATAATTACAGACGTAATAATATTTATTAAGTCTGGTTAAACCGTGATAAGAAATCCAAAGTCGTAAAATTGGATTTAGTGCCTAAACCAGTGGTTTTCTAATTTGATTTGGTTGGACCAAATAAATTGAGAAAATCCGGTTTAGTAAATAACCGGTTAACAATTGTGGTTATCGTAGTAATTAATCTTGGTTGGACCAATTTTAATGAACCAGACCGGTTATGTCATTTAATTGGGCAATTGGGTTATGTCTTGGACATATACCAATTCTTGGGCCTTGGGCCAAAAAGTTAAAACAATTGGGCCAATTATTTGAGTCTTTTCTTCAGATTGAATTTAAATTTTATTTAATAATTAAAATTTGATTTTAAATTAATCAGTTTCCAAAATTTTAAATTAGAAAGTTTCTTAGAATAGAAGTTTCTAGATTTGCATGTTTTGGATTTTAGGAAATTTCTATAGTTAGAAAGTTTCCAATTTTAGGAAGTTTCCAATTATAAAAGTTTCCAAAAGTAGTAGGTTTCCCAAAATGGAAAGTTTCCCAAAATAGTAATCTTCTATTTTGGGATGAATTTTAAGAAAACCTATAAACCTCAAATAATATCAAGCGTTGGATGTCTTGTCCAGTCTATGTCAGCTGTTGAAACCCATTCAATTGTACACATGGCCTTACAGTGTGAGGATGTCTAACTTTTGCGTGGGTAAGACAGTTTGTGATTCATTAATGTCATTGGGAGTCCCAGACATTAGTGATTACATGACTGTATAGTCTGGTTTTCTTGACTAGGCCATCGGGAGTCCCGGGCCTTGAGACATCAGAGTGGATTGGGCCTCGGGCCCAGATTCACAACCAAGAATTATATCGCGGATATAATTAGCCGAGATAGGGCTTACCGATATAAGCTAAGGTTGGGTGACGGCCAGTGGCCCACTTTGATCTTAGTTATATGTGGATCTTGGAATCATTATATTCTTTTGAGGGTAACTAATGTTATTGAATATAATGCGAGATTAATCATATTGAACATATTAACTAAAATCTTTTTATCTTAAATTTCAGCAATGACTACAACAAGCACACAAAACACATTCTCAATCCGGTCTGTTCTCGACAAGGAGAAGCTGACTGGAACGAACTTCCTGACGTGGTCAAGGAACTTGAGGCTGGTCCTCAAGCAGGAGAAGAAGGAATATGTCCTTCGAGATCCCCTCCCCGAGAGGCCTCCTAACAATGCCGCCAGGAATCTGCATAATGCTTGGGAAAAGCATTCGTCAGATGAAAATGATGTCTATTGCCTGATGTTGGCGACCATGACTCCTGAGCTGCAAATGCAGTTCGAGAGTGTACTGTCGCCCATCGAGATAATGGCAAGCCTGAAATCGCTTTTTCAGGAGCAGGCAAGAACTGAGAGGTTTCAGACAGTTAAGAACCTCTTAGACTGTAAGATGGCTGCAAATGCGGCAGTGAGTCCTCATGTCTTGAAGATGATGGGTTATCTCGATCATCTTCAGAAACTCGACTGCCCTATCAGCCAGGAACTTGCCTGCGACATCGTTCTGCAGTCATTACCTGCAAGCTATGATCAGTTCATTCTGAACTTCAATATGCATGGCTTGAGTAAGACATTGCCTGAGCTTCACGGAATGCTCAAGACTGCAGAGCCCAACTTGAGGAAAGCCAAGGACCCCAATGTGCTTATGGTGCAAAAGGGCAAGGGCTTTAAGAAATCCTCTGCCAAGGACAAGGGAAAGGCTAAGGCTGTTCAAGTCTCGGACAAGGACACGCCAAAGCCCAAGCCCAAATCCAAGGCTGGGCCTACTGACATCTGCAGGTTCTGCAAAGAACCAGGGCATTGGAGGAGAGAATGTAAGAAATTCCTGGAAGGTCTAAAGGAATTGAAGAAGAAGACTCTGGAGACTTCTTCATCAGGTATTTTTGTTATAGAAGTTAATACAACTACTTCTGATAATACCTCATGGGTTATGGATACTGGTTGTGGGGCTCATATTTGTACTAATATGCAGGCACTCAGCAACAGTAGGAGGCTGAAGCAAGGACAAGTTGAGCTACGAGTTGGGAATGGAGCGAAAGTTCCTGCACTAGCTGTAGGCACATACTTGTTGTCTTTACCTTCGGGATTGGTTTTAGAACTCAATAATTGTTATTTTGTACCTGCGATAAGCAGAAATATTATTTCAATTTCATTGTTGGATTTGGAAGGTTATGATTTTTCAGTTAAGAATAAATTATGTTCCTTCAATCGCAACAATTTGTTCTATGGTTGTGCCCCTCTTACGAATGGGCTTTACATACTTGATCAATCCGCGCCAATTTATAACATTAATACCAAACGGTTCAAACCTAATGAGGAGAACCGAACGTTTCTATGGCATTGTCGTTTAGGGCAACCCTCATAGATATCTGGTGCCCACATATCAGTGAGAAACGCATTAAGAGACTCCATTCGAATGGACTTCTTGGCTCATTTGACTTTGAGTCATGTGAGAAATGCGAATCCTGTCTGATGGGCAAAATGACGCGGGCCCCCTTTAATAAACCTAACGAGAGGGCCAGTGACTTATTGGGCCTGATACACACAGATGTGTGTGGCCCAATGTCCACAAATGCAAGAGGAAACTATCAGTACTTCATTACCTTCACTGATGACTTCAGTAGGTATGGATATGTTTATTTAATGAAACATAAGTCTGAATCGTTTGAGAGATTCAGAGAATTCCAAAATGAAGTACAGAACCAACTTGGCAAAAGCATTAAAGCTCTTCGGTCCGACCGAGGAGGAGAATACTTGAGCCAAGAGTTCAGTGATCATCTAAGAGAGTGTGGGATAGTTTCCCAACTCACTCCTCCTGGAACACCTCAATGGAATGGTGTGTCTGAGAGGAGGAATCGGACCTTATTGGATATGGTTCGGTCTATGATGAGTCACACAGACCTTCCAATATCCCTTTGGGGATATGCTCTGCTAACAGCAGTGTTCACTCTAAATAGAGCGCCATCAAAAGCAGTAGCTAAGACACCATATGAATTATGGACTGGGGAAGCTCCAGTGCTGTCTTATCTTAGAATTTGGGGTTGTGAAGCCTATGTCAAGAGATTGATCTCTGACAAGCTTACACCAAAGTCTGATAAATGCTACTTCATTGGTTATCCGAAGGAGACCAAGGCTTATTACTTCTACCTACGATCCGAGAACAAGATCTTTGTTGCCCGGGATAGTAATTTTCTTGAGAGGGAGTTTCTCTCTAAGAAAAACAGTGGGAGTAAGGTACTGCTTGAAGAAATTCAAGATGAACAGGATACTGCTCAACCTAATGAGGAAGAGCAGCAGGAGGACCTACAAGAAATTGTAGAGCCTGAACCTGTAGTACCTGAAGTTCGAAGATCCGGGAGGATCCGTCACGAACCCGAGAGATATCAAGGATTTCTCGTGACTGACTGTCATGATCTTCTGATCATTTATGGTGATGAACCATCGAACTTCAATCAAGCCATGATGGGCCCAGATTCCTCTAAGTGGCGTAAGGCCACTGATTCCGAAATGGACTCCATGTCAGTCAACCAAGTGTTTTCGTTGGTTGACTTACCCGCTGGTGTAAAAGCCATCGAGTGCAAATGGATCTTCAAGAAGAAGATTGACGTGGATGGAAATGTCCAGATTTATAAAGCCAGGTTGGTGGCAAAAGGTTTCAGACAAGTTCACGGTGTGGATTATGATGAAACCTATTCCCCAGTGGCTATGATGAAATCTATTCGGATTCTACTAGCAACTGCAGCTTTTCATGATTATGAAATTTGGCAGATGGACGTGAAAACCGCCTTCCTGAATGGTATTCTGGAAGAGGATGTGTATATGACACAACCTGACGGTTACATAGATCCAAAGAATGCTGGAAAGGTATGCAAGCTTCATAAATCCATTTATGGATTGAAGCAAGCATCGAGGAGCTGGAATCTTCGTTTTGATGAAGCGATCAAGCAATTTGACTTCATCAGAAACGAAGAAGAACAATGCGTGTATAAGAAGACTAGTGGGAGCAAGATAGTATTTCTTATTCTGTATGTCGATGACATACTGCTTCTCGGAAACGACGTACCAATTCTGCGGTCGGTAAAGGACTGGCTTGGAAGTTGTTTTTCCATGAAAGAGATGGGTGAAGCCGCATACGTTCTTGGAATCCGGATCTACCGGGATAGATCTAAAAGGCTGATAGGCTTGTGTCAAGATTCATACATTGACAAAGTCCTGCATAGATTCAGCATGGCAGATTCCAAGAAGGGCTTCACGCCAATGGTACATGGCACAACGCTAAGCAAGAAGCAGAGCCCTACGACGGCTGCTGAGCTTGAGCGCATGAAGAATATTCCTTATGCATCTGCAATAGGATCTATAATGTATGCCATGATCTGTACTCGTCCTGATGTTGCTTATGCATTGAGCATGACGAGTAGATACCAGTCAAATCCAGGTGAAAGCCACTGGATTGCCGTCAAGAATATCCTGAAGTATCTAAGATATACTAAGGATAAGTTCTTGGTGTACGGCGGAAGTAATGTTCTTGAAGTCAGTGGATTCACGGACGCAAGTTTCCAGACAGACCAAGATGATTTCCGGTCACAGTCCGGTTATATCTTTTGTCTGAATGGCGGTGCAATCAGTTGGAGAAGCTCCAAGCAAGACACCGTTGCTGATTCCACTACAGAAGCTGAATATATCGCCGCTTCAGAAGCAGCGAAGGAAGCTGTTTGGATACGAAAGTTCATTATTGAACTAGGTGTGATACCAAATGCGGCTGAGCCTCTGGCACTGTTTTGTGATAACAATGGTGCTATTTCTCAGGCAAAGGAACCAAGATCACACCAGAAATCCAAGCATGTACTAAGAAGATTTCACTTGATACGTGACATCATTAATAGAAAG
The DNA here is from genome assembly GCA_030180135.1 of Orychophragmus violaceus. Classification (NCBI taxonomy): domain Eukaryota; kingdom Viridiplantae; phylum Streptophyta; class Magnoliopsida; order Brassicales; family Brassicaceae; genus Orychophragmus; species Orychophragmus violaceus. The sequence goes on along the minus strand of CM058240.1, from coordinate 67,107,899 downwards.
GAAGTCAAGATCAGCCGAGTTCCGACAGATGATAATGTCGCTGATCCATTGACAAAGCCACTCCCAAGACCTAAGCTCGAGTTCCTGACTGAAGCTGTAGGCATTAGAGACATTGAAATGTAATCTAAATTTGAGTGGGAGTTTGAGGGCTTTATTTAGTTATTGATATGTTCTTGTAAAACATTTTGAGATGTTTAATAATAAAATTATGATTTCAATATTATTTTAACTGTGATGAAATAATCGTTCCAAAATGATATAAACCATTTTATAGGTCATCGAAGTAAGTGACTTGATCTTGAGTCATCAAAGTCATTTAGCTTGATCATGAGACCCTATATTTGATAGATGGCTTATATCATCCTGTCCCTAGTCGAAGGTTGTTGAAATTGGAACACCAACAACCGCGTGAGACTAGATTGGTATGTGACTTATGACAAAGTCTCAGGATGTCATAGATGCACGGCATCAAAGTCAGTACATAGGTGTAGGTTGGGGTACATACGACCGGACAAGACCCGCTTATAAGAACTCTTCAGGATATTTATATCTGTGTCATAAGAGATTCTTACTACGACTATAGAGTATAGTCCTTAGACCTGAGCTCGCATGCATGTGACTGCACATGAACTGATGCGCTTTGATCATTGTCTAACACTGTCGTTAAGCGATAGTTATAAGGACCTTGTTTGGGTGTATTATGAAATGAGTAGTTTACAGTGATGGAACAAGACGGGATTTGTCCCTCCAATATAAATGGAGTGAATATCTCTAGGCCAATCGGAGATTTGAATACTGGAAAATGCATGGCCATGCTCAAACGGACTGTCCCGAGTCGTTTGGATTGTCAGTATCAAATCAGAGTCCGATGAACATGATTAGGCTTTATAAGGATGACACTCATCTTGCCTTATGACTAATCGAGATATTGAGACAAAAGGAATATGAATACAGAGATTCCAGTACAAGTGGGAGATTGTTGGAATTATGTCCAGTAATCTCTGTACTGTCTCTAGAAAGTAAGAGTATGTCAATGATCAGACATAAGTCATATAATACTGGGGGTCATGATGGATTGCTAGAGTCCGCTCATGATCTATAAGTCTTGGACTTATTGCCTTTATTATATGATCCCATATGGGTCACACGCCTAAGCTGACAGGAAAAATATGAAGGAACGGTACAGCAGAAGTACGGTAAAAGTGCTAGGCATTTACTGTGCTTAGAGAGATAAAAGGGCCTGATTAAATCTAAGGGATTTAATCAGACTGAGACTTGGGCCCAAAAGCCCATGAGAACTAAAAGGGGTTTTAATGAATAAAACTTGACCTAGCTCTCTAATTTTTCTCATCAGTCTGCGCCTCTCTCTCTCTCTCTCTGCGCCTCCATCTCCTTGGTCTAGCAGCCAATTTCCTGAAGTGTGCGTGTGTGAACCTTTGGAGGAGCTGTCTCTTGGCGGTTCTGCTGATCTCTGACTCATACCTGATTCTTCCGCTGCATAACAAGGTATTAACTGAGATCCTTTATGATTCAGCAAGAGAACCTAGATCCAATCTGTTTAGTAGGAATCAATCAATGAGAAATTGAATCAGGATAAACACTAAACAATCCTTCACAAACAACCCAAAGGAACCTTGTTCCTTCTGAATTTGTGCACAAACATCATCCAAGTTTGGAAGTGTTTCTGCCCTTAGCATGTGTTGAATCAAGTTGTTGTAAGATGGATTGAGGGTTAGAAAGAGTGCAAACACCTTGTCTTGTTCCCTTCTTTCATTTAGAACCAGTGGGTCAACCGTGGGTGGTCTCAGCATCTCCAACTTTTCCCACAAGGATCTAAACTTCCCAAAATGTTGCTTGAACTCCATATCTTCTTGGTTGAGGTTGTTGATGGCCAAATTCACTTCAAACACTCTGCTCAAGTTAGACATGTTCCCATAGACCTTTTTCAGAGTGTCCCATAAGTCCTTAGAGCTCTCACTGTAGGAGTAAGCTTACAAAAGAGACGGCTCAAGTGAGCTTTGGAGAATGGACAAGACATTTTGGTCCCCTTGAGTCCACGCTTCTTCATCTTCAAGGGCTGCTTCTTCAACAGCTTCCTCATCAGCTTTAGCCTCAGCTTCAGCTCCACCTTTAGAAGCTCACCTTTAGGTTCAGCCTTCATCATCTTCATTTGAGCCGTGTCGCTTAAGACATGCTTCCATAAACCTCTTCCACCGAGAGCAGATTTGGCCATCCTAGCCCACACCAAGTAGTTGGTTCCTTTAAGAGTCACTGGTATCAACACCCTTGAGCTCTCCATGTCTGAGTAAGGAGGGAGTTTCAAGAGAGATGGCTTCAAGAGAGTTTAGAGAAAATAAGAATAGAACCGGCTTGAGAGTAAAGAACAAGAGGAGATTTAAGAGTAAGAACAAGAAGAGTAAATGAGTTTAGAGAGTGTTGCGGAAGTTAGAATAGGTATAGGAGCTTTAGAGCTCTGATACCATGTTAGAATTTAGAGTTTAGGAAGTGTTGCTTGAAGAGAGAAGCTCTAGAACCGATTAGGGTTTGTAGAGCGAGAGTAATGGAGAACCGAGAGATAAAGAGAGAATAGAACTTAGGAAATGATTCCTTAAGTGTATTTGATGTTCATGAGTTACATTGCTTAAATAGAGAGACAACTAGGGCATTCATACATTAAACAAATAAAGAAAGAAGAAGAAGACAAGGGTTCTTGGAGTGTAGTGTGCAACGGCTCCAATAGTGAAAGCGACATGACCTGGCCGGTTCAGATGAGAGAGAAACATGCTTATGACCTAGGGGTCAGTCTCCTGCTCTTCTGATCAGCTCCAGAAAAGTTGGTACTATGTTGGGGACATAAACAAACCATTTAACATCTGATATCACATGTTTGTTTTTTTCCCAAGTCCCAAACTTTGCACAAACCCTAACCGGCACTTACTCCTTGTCCAACACTCTTGATACTTCTTATTCTTCAAATCAATAAAAACCTCTTGGGATAAAACTATACTTAGGGAAAAATAGTGTAAGCTTCAAGGTTCAGGAGAACATGATTGAGGAATGTCCATGAGCCCTAGCTTTGAATGGATGGACTCACAAACCCTCTGACTTGCTGCCTTAGTGAAGATATCAGCCAATTGCTTCTCACTTCTTGTGTAACAAGGTAAGATCACTCCTTGCTCTACCATCTGTTTGACTTTTTGACAATCAACTTCAATATGCTTGGTCCTCTCATGGAAGACTGAGTTAGATGCAATGTAGATAGCAGCTTGATTATCACAATGTATTGTGATAGGTTCTGATGACTCAATCCCCAAGTCTTTAGAAGCGCCTTGATCCACATCAACTTAGTTGTGAGTTTTCTCATGGCTCTATACTCAGCTTCAGCACTAGAGCAGGAGACAATCTTCTGCTTCTTGCTCTTCCAAGTTACTAAGTTGCCTCCAATGAAGGTGCAATAGCCGGTTGTTGATCTCCTATCAACTCTATCTCCTGCTCAATCAGCATCTTAATAACCAACAATGTCTGAGCTTCCATTGCACCTCATACATATGCCTTGGCCGTGAGCTCCTTTAAGATACTTCAATACCCTTTCTACCATGTTCCAATGGTGCATCTTAGGAGCTTGCATGTGTTGACTCACCTGATTCACATCAAAACAAATATCAGGTCTAGTAATTGTCAAATAGATCAACTTACCAACCATCCTTCTGTATTGTGTGATATCATCAAATGGTTTGCTATCTTCAATCTCCCCCTCTCCCATGACTTTGTAGCCATCTTGAAGAGGTATTTTTGCATGTTTGCATCCTACCTTTCCTGTTTCAGACAATAGATCAAGTGTGTACTTCTTTTGGGACAAGAAGAGTCCATCTTTAGATCGACACACTTCTATCCCTAGAAAGTACTTTAGCTCACTAAGATCCTTAATATCAAATAATGTTTTAAGAAAGTCTTTAGTTACTTGAATACCTTTGTTGTCACTTCCTGATATGATGATATCTTAAACATATACAAGAATGACAACTATACCTTCTTGGCTTTGAATGGTGAAGAGAGTGTGATCAGCTTCTGATTTCTGAAATCCTCTATCATTTAGAGTTGAGCTCAGCTTGTGGTACCAAGCTCTAGGTGATTGTTTCAATCCATGGATGGCCTTCTTGAGTCTAAGAACCTTTCCTGGTTTAACCGTATCTTCAAGACCAAAAGGAGGTGTCATGTACACTTCATCTTCTAGTTCACCTTGAAGAAAAGCATTCTTGACATCCATTTGCCAAAAATCCCACTCTAGATTGGCTGCCAAGGAGAGAATGATCCTAACCGTGTGTAACTTAGCTATTGGTGCAAAGGTGTCCAAGTAATCCTTCCCATAGGTCTGAGTGAACCCTCTTGCAACCAGCCTTGCTTTGTACCTTTCGATCTCCCCATCAATCTTGTACTTGATGGTGAAGACCCATTTATAACCCACAGCCTTCTTTCCCTTTGGGAGATCTGCCTCATACCAAGTCTGATTGTGCTCCATTGCTTTGGTTTCATCAATCACAGCATCCATCTATACCTTATGCCCCTTAGCTTCTTCATGAGTTGTTGGGGTTTTTCCTTGATCCAACTTTCCAACAAACACTTGATGTTCTTGAGGAAAGTGAGCCATGGAACAAACTGCTTGGATAGGATGGGCTACTTCATTGCTGTTGAAGTATACTCTTGTGTTTTTCCATTCAGAAGGGTCCTTCTTCATTCTTGTACTCCTTAGGGTTTGAAACAGCTGTGACTCTTGTTCCTGCTCCATATCCACATGATCCTCTACATCACTTGCTACTGCATCTTGATCATGAATGATAGAACCGGCTTGGTCCAAGTCTTCTTGTACCAAGTCTTCTTGTACGACCTCTGGTTCTTGATTGCCTCCCTCATGATCAAGATTGGTAGCTTCTGAGTTTTCCACAGCCACATCTTTCTTTGGGGAATCAACCTTACTCTTATCTTGACCAATACCCTAGTTTTCCAATATGATCCTTAGGTTGGTTGCTCGGTAAGAAGGGTTTTGGGAGAGATCCTTCTAGTCATCCCATCTTTTATCATTGTAGAAGCTCTTGTTTTCCATGAACTTCACATCCCTTGATACCAAAACTCTTCTTGTTTCCTTTCTCAGTTGTTGAATACCCGATGAACATAGCTCTTGTACTCTTTTCCTCAAGCTTATTCCTTTGTTCTCCTGGGATTAAAACAAAACACAGGCAACCAAACACCCTTAAGTGATTAATGGATGGATTGATTTTGTTCAATACCTGATATGGAGAGACATCATGGAGGATTTTAGTTGGAATCTATTGATCAAATAACATGCTGCCATGACAGCATCTCCCCAAAACCTTTTGGGGACATTGGTATGAAACATCATGAATCTTGCAACCTCCATTAGATGTCTGTTCTTTCTCTCAGACACTCCATTCTTGGATAGGAGTTGTTTGAAGGCATGACCAGTGTACTCCCCACCATTATCTGATCTAATTTTTTTGATCTTGGCATTGAAATGGTTAGTGATATAGTTCTGAAAGTTCACAAATGCTTCTAACACCCTATCCTTTGATTGAATCAGAGTTATCCATGTGTATTTTGATTTTTCATTAATGACGGTAACAAAGTATATATGGTTCTCTTTAGATACACATGGTGCAGACCATACATCAAAGTGTTGGGAATGTCCTGAAATTATTCTTGTACTTACTCTAGTAACAGTTGTATCGTCGAGAGTAGACAGTCATGTAATACAAGGTGATCATAATGTTTTGCTGGAAGCCACTTATGATCTATGAGTTTAGAACTCATTTCTAGTATTTCACGATCCTACAGGGCCACACACCTAAACAAACTGGAAGCTTTATATAGGGTTGATCATTATTGGAATGATCAATAAATGTATAATTGTTATACACGTTTCTGAAGGGTGTGTCGATCGATGCAATATATGTGTCGATCGACACAAGAGTTTAATCGGTCTGTGTCGATCGTTGCATATCTGTGTCGATCGACACAAGACTAGGGTTTTACGAGTGCGCATATATAAGATATGTGACGCATGAGTTATAACAGATGCAAGCCGAAAATTGACCCACAGACTCTAAACAGAAACGCAGGAAACCCTAAGAGATTAGATCTCTTCCGGCACTAGCATCTCGGACTTTCCAGTTTGCGTGCGTGTGGATACCAGTAGAGGCGCAACAATTGAGGCGCTATCGATCTCGAATCCCTGTTAATCTTACGCTGCAAATCATCCAAGTATATTTGAGATCTGGAATGTAGATTCGACTCTAAGCATGAATCCTAGATACTAGGCTTGGAATTATACCTAGGGTTGCTAATTGGATTAGGAACCGCCTAGAAATTCCTTCAGTGGTATCAGAGCCAGGTTTCTGGTCGATCGTACCCTGAGTTTTTCGCGTTGCATCGATCGTTGCTTTTAGCATGCAACGATCGAAACAACCGTAGATCAACTTTTAAATCGCATTGTGTCGATCGACACAAGTGTTGCATCGATCGACACAAGGTGAAAGTCGCATTGTGTCGATCGATACAAGTGTTGCATCGATCGACACAAGGTGACGCGACTGGTTCAATTGGATTGAATTGGTCATTACGATTGGTTGAGCTGGTTAGACCGGTTGATTGCGATTGGTAACGATCAATGATAATGTAGCATCGCCCGATGCTAACCTATTACCAAAGCCGGTTCAATTGGATTGATCGGTTATCGCATTGGTTCTGGTATGCTGTATCGATCGATGCTAATGTAGCGTCGATCGACACAGAATTAAAATGTTCGGTTATTGAACATGCGATTACATAACCAAACCAGAATTAAACCCACTTCTTAGATTGTTTAGATTAGATGTTTTAGAAGTTCTAAACCTTCTAGGATGCATATTTGATATGCGTTAGACTATCAGTTCCGTTCCTCAACTAAATATCAAGTATGTTTAGATGTCTTTCCAATCTTGTCAACTGTCAAGACTTGTTTCATTGTGCGATAGACTTGCAGTGCAAGATGTCCACGATTACAGGAGTAAGACAGGAAGTAATCGTGTTGATGGACTTGCAGTGCAAGACATCAACAATTACATGACTCAAAAGATTGGTTTACTTGAATGGGCCATCAAAATCGTTTTGGGCCCAGAGACATCAGCTGGATTGGACATGAGATGTCAGTCCACAACCAAGAGTTATATTGGATATAACTAGCAAAGAGTTGCTTACCTAGATAGCTAAAATTTGGGTGATAGTTGTTGGTACTGGATTTCCCTCTAGGGTCAGAGTCAAAACTATTTAAAAGAAGAAGTGGCGACTCATTCAGGATATTCCAACCCTCACTTAGAACACTTCGACTAGATAGCTCAAACATCATACTTTGTACTCTCTTTTCGATTGTGTTTGTTATATCTCGACGATCAATCTCAATAAAGTCTTTGATTCATAGGAAACTATAACATTTCTATATCCTAAAGTCCAAATCCACGAATACAAATTCTTAGTGTGAATCCCGGATCTCATATTTGGCGCCGACTGTGGGGACTATCTATAGTTTTTCCTGTCTTAAGAATCAGATCTTAGATCCGATAGATCGAGATGAATCCCGACCAATCTGGCTCTCCTAGCGCCACACTACCGGTTGACCACCCTCAAACGGTCGACAACGTTCCTCAGAACACCACCGGGGTAAGAATCATGGGTCAGACTGATGGAGTGTTGACGAGTTCTGCCTCAGTCTCCACGACCTCGGCACCAGCCAGCTCAGTCGCCCAAACAATCGCGACGAGCCAGACTCCGACAAATGTTTTGTCAGGAACTAACGATCCGAGCAGAAACTGGGTGTGGATGAGAAACGATTCGATTCCCACCCCTGGAGGCGGATTTGGAACGACCAGACCCAATTCGCCACTGCCTTCTGCTCCACAAAGACAAGGGCCAAATGATCTTGCCGAAATCCGTTCGATGTTAAGCCTATTGGTAGATCAAACGAGAAATAATGAGGCAAGCGCAAGGGCCCAAGAGATCGCAAACCGCTCTCTGGCTTCACAACTCGATGAACAGGAAAGGCGCATTAACGCCCTTCTTGAAGAGCTCGCCAGCCAAAACCAGGGGGTAGATCAACACACGATCCACGAACCCCATAAGTCCCCCACCGTGTACACGCTTGGACTTCTCCCAGGTAGTAACTCCACCGGGAACGTCGGGGAATTTTGCCAGTACGTCGAATAGCGGCTTTCGCCCTATAATGACGCCCATCGCGACTCCGACCCCATTCAGTTTGAATTCAGCGATCACAGATACAACCGGATCGGGTAGTCGACCATTACCCGGGCTACCACCTTTCCCGAGTAGTTCGAATATCCGGCCGAGGCAACTAGGAGGCTCTGCCTTCGCCTCGAGCTCAGGACCCACTAACGGGTCAAATACGGTACAGTTCCGGACGCCACAGGTCGGCCAAACGGGATCGTTTCCAGCAATCGATCTCCTCGACCCCACTTTTCCCGGACATATGTCCAATCAAGCACAAGCCCAGTTCGCGCCAACGACGGGCGACGACCACGATATGCTTAGACAGTATGTTGAACCAGCTAAGGCTCAGTTCGTCAGTCTAAGCTCCAAAGTTCACATGGCGACAAGCGCGGCACCTGATATCGATCGAGTGATCGAAGAAACGCGACAAACGCCGTTCACAGACCGGATCGCCTTCGCTAGAATCCGAGAAATCAAGAAAACTAAATTTCCGGAATTCTCTGGGAAGTCGGACCCCAAAGCCCATATCAGGGCATTCCGACTAGCGATGGCAAGGGTGTACCTTACCGACGAGGAGAGAGAGCCGGCTTTCTGCAGGCTCTTCGCCGAAAACCTATCGGGCTCCGCCCTAGAATGGTTTGCCGGACTCGAAGAAAGATCCATCAACAATTTCACCCAGTTCATGACGGCTTTCCTCAAACAATACTCCGTCTTTATCGAGGAAAAGACTACCGAGGCAGCTCTATTTGGCGTCTCCCAAAAACCGGACGAATCACTTCGCTCGTACATCGACCGATTTAAGGAAATAAAATCCAAAATCGCAAACCCATGAGACGAAGTAGCTATAGAAGCACTGCGACGTGGACTGTGGTATTCAACCAGATTTCGCGAGGAAATAACAGTCCGCGAGCCTCAAACACTCGATGACGCCCTTCATCGCGCATCGGCCTTCGCTCGCCTCGAGGACGAAACCACGACCCTCAGAGAAAAGCACCGAAAAGAAAAGAACCCTTCGGGATCGCAGAACTCGAACTCGAAAAAGATTCCCGTAAATCAGGGAACGTCAATGCGGTCGAGAGCCCGAAGAGTTCGAAGAAATTCGAGTTCGACAAGGAAAAATTCTGTGAATTTCACAACAAAAGAGGACACACGACCGAAGATTGCTATACTCGAGCTAAAGCCGAGGCTCAAAAGCGGGAGTCCGAAAGCAAACAAGAGTCCGAAGTCGAGGAGGAAACTCCGTCCGACAAAAAGGAAAGTAAACAGACCAAAGAGTCAAACACCAAGAGGCCTTCTCAAAATAAACGAGAACGGACAAAGGAGCCAGAATCTCCCGAAACACTTCCTCAAGGGTCGCGGAAGCGAGTTGAGTTTATTCTCGGCGAGCTCAGCCTGAGCGGCACCCCGAAAGGTTCGGCGTTATCCGCACCTCCGGCTCCCTTTAATAGTTTACGCTCACGAATCAATCTCCCTCGTCTCTGCGGGGGGGGGGGGGGGGGTATACGGGCTATACCCCCTAAACGAATGGACTTCATCTTCGGTGGCTCCAAGCTCTGCCGAGACTCGGTCAATTCGATCAAAGCTCTTCAAAGAAGAGTCAAAACTGACAAAGGGGGGGAAATCCCAATGATAGGTCTAGACCACGAGATCACTTTCCACGAGAGCGAGACAAGCAATCTCGACAAACCACACGACGACACCCTCCTCGTTTGTCTAGTAGTGGGAGATGTCGAACTCTCAAGGATAATGATCGACACAAGAAGTTCGGTGGATGTCCTCTTTTATGATGCGTTGAAAAAGATGGACTTCAACGACTCCGAGATCGTGGAAGAAAAGACGCCACTAGTAGGGTTCGCTGGCGAAACAACATACTCGATGGGCTCTGTCTTCGCCCCAGTAATTGCTGGAGGAGTCCGAAGAATGACAGAGTTCGTCATAGTGGATCGGCCAGCTCCCTATAACGTTGTTCTAGGTCGACCATGGATATACGACATGAAAGCGGTACCATCGACCTACCATCAATGCGTAAAATTCCCAACTCCCAAAGGGGTAAAAACCGTGTACGGAAGTCAAAAGATTTCCCGCCATTGCTACATGAATGGATACAAGCAAATTGAGAAATCCCCTGCGTAGCAATTACAGAAAGAGGACCAGCTCGCCACCATGCAGACCAAAAGGTCGAATGACCCGAGTCAAATAGGACCCCCAAAGGACCTCACGACTCAAGTCTGCATAGACGATGCTCTTCCCGAAAGACTCGTTGGCATTGGAATCGACCTATCAGAGCCAGTCAAAAACGAACTGATCTCTTTCCTTAAACAAAACGTCGACTCCTTTGCCTGGTCTTCAGTAGACATGAAAGGGATCAACATCGACGTTACCAGCCATGAGCTGAATGTCGACACAACCTACAAACCGGTAAGACAGAAACGTCGAAAACGAGGTTCGGAATGAGTTCAAGCCGTCAATGACGAGGTCGATCGATTGTTAAAAATCGGATCGATCAGAGAGGTCAAATACCCCGACTGGCTTGCGAACCCTGTAGTGGTTAAGAAAAAGAACGGGAAGTGGAGAGTCTGCGTAGATTTCACAGATCTCAACAAAGCATGTCCGAAGGACAGCTTCCCACTCCCACACATCGACCGGCTGGTCGAAGCCACCGCCGGACACCAGCTACTATCCTTCATGGACGTTTTCTCGGGGTACAATCAAATATTAATGAACCCCGAGGACCAAGAAAAGACTTCGTTCATAACTGATCGAGGCACGTACTGCTACAAAGTCATGCCCTTCGGACTAAAAAACGCAGGAGCGACTTACCAACGCCTCGTCAACAAGATGTTCTCAGGACTCCTAGGCAAAACTATGGAAGTCTACATCGACGACATGCTGGTCAAATCTTCCAATAGCAATAGGAGCCCGAGAAGTAGACGCGTTCAGCGATTCCCAATTGGTCACGAGCCAATATCATGGCGAGTACGAGGCCAAGGACGAGCGCATGGAAGCATACCTACAGATAGTCCATACGCTTGCCAAACAGATCGAATTCTTCGACCTAACACGGATCCCGCGAGGGGAAAACACCGCAGCCGATGCCCTAGCCGCACTAGCATCGACATCAGATCCTAACCTTAAAAGGATCATACCGGTCGAAGGGATCTAGAAACAAAGCATCGATATAGCACTAAAAGCTCTGTCCTTGAAAGAGGACGAGCCTGCCGTAAAGGACGATGTCGAGCATCCAAAATGTCTCGGCAACACCAGTCATGACATCATCGAAATTGATGATGATCCTAATCCGAGAAGTGCCGCGTACTTCGCGAACGTCCCCGACGGACCAATCCAGGCCGCGTCCACCAATCAAGGACCCGAGCCCGACAATGACGAAGATTGGAGAACTCCGATCATTTGATACATTACAAACGGCGAAGTTCCGTCGACAAATGGGAGGCACGGAAACTCAAAGTACAAAGTGCAAGGTACTGCATCACACAAGGAGATCTCTTTAAAAGGAGTCTCTCCGGACCTTACCTCAAATGCCTTAACAAAAGGCAAGCCCTAGCCGTGATCACGCAGGCCCACGACAGATCCTGCGGAAGCCATTCCAGAGGACGAGCCCTGGCCGTACGAATCAAAAGGCAAGGCTATTTCTGGCCAACAATGGCTACCGAATACGAATCCTTCTCCAACAAATGCGACAAGTGCCAAAAGCACGCCCCGATTATCCACCAAGCATCGGAGAAACTCTCCTCTATTTCATCGCCATACCCATTCATGCGATGGGGAATGGACATCGTGGGGCCCCTAGTCGCATCCGGCAAAAAGAAAGCCACACACTTATTGGTAATGACAGACTACTTCACCAAATGGATTAAAGCAGAGTCATACCAAAAAGTCAAGGACGTTCACGTTAAGAAGTTCGTCTGGCGAAACATCGTTTGCCGGCACGGACTACCCCACGAGATCGTCACTGATAACGGTTCCCAGTTCGTATCAAACGCCTTCAAGGAGTTCTGCAGAACGTGGAACATAAAGTTGACTTACTCAACGCCACGCTATCCCCAAGGGAATGGGCTGGCAGAAGCGGCTAACAAGGCAATCATGAATAGCCTCAAGAAAAGACTCAAAGAGTGCAAAACGAGCTGGAGCGACGAGCTCCCAGCCGTACTCTGGGCCTACCGGACTACCCCCCGCAAATCCACCGGCGAGACTCCCTTCTCGCTAGGCCTACGGGATCGAGGCGGTAGTACCAACCAAAATCCTTGTGTCAAGCATCCGCAAAGAAGAATACCCACGACAAGAGAAACTCAATAACAAGATGATAACTGACGTACTCGATCTCGTCGACGAAAGGAGGAACCTCGCACTAGCTCGAATCCAGAACTACCAACAAGCCGCAGCTCGTTACTACGATTCCAAGATTAAAACTCGAAGGTTTCAAGTAGGAGAGCTCGTCTTACGGAAAGTGTTCGACCATAAAAAGGAAGAACACGCTGGGAAGTTAGGAGAAAAGTGGGAAGGTCCTTACCAGGTCACCGATGTTGTAAAGGACGTGGTCTACCAACTCAAGTCGGTGGAAACCCAGAAACCTGAACTACGACCTTGGAACATCATCAACCTCAAAAAGTACTTCCACTAGGAGTACGCCAACATAATCGAACTACGAAATGGCTTGATCCCCTTAAAAGGGTACGTAGGCAGCTTGGCTTCGAGCGCAGCCACCCCCCGAACACAAAGCTCTTACCGAGCTCAACAACTTCTGACGAAGTCATACTAGCTTATCTTTGTGAAATCAAAATAAGTCTCCCAATCCAATGCCTCTTTCTGTCATAAAAGTTAGAGCCATTGCGAAATACCTCACCATAACATCCTCAAAAAGCGATATGAAATTATCTCTTCAAAAATCAAGCGATATGAAATTATCCCTAAAAAAAAGCGATATGAAATTATCCCTCCACAAAAAAGCGATATGAAATTATCCCTTCCCAGCGATATGCAATTATCTCTTAAAAAATCAAGCGATATGAAATTATCCCTCAAAAAAGCGATATGAAATTATCCCTTCCGAGAGACCTCGAACGGCCTCCCCCAAAACCAAGTGATATGAAATTATCCCTACAAACAAGCGACCCGAAATGGTCCTTCCAAATCTAACGAGCTGAAATGATTGTCCCAAAACAAGCGACCCAAAATGGTCCTTCCAAATCGAACGAGCTGAGATGATCGTCCCAAAACAAGCGACCCGAAATGGTCCTTCCCAAATCGAACGAGCTGAAATGATCGTCCAAAAACAAGCGACCCAAAACGGTCCTCCCAATTCGAACGAACTGAAATGATCGTCCAAAAGAAAGAGATCCAGAGCGATCCTTCCAAAACCAATAATTCTTCTAAACCTTATACGGATTAAAAGAATTGGGGGACTACCCCTCCCTCCAAGAAAAAGACAACGAAGTCGAGACAGTCATTCAAGCAAACAACCATTGTAAGTCTACTTCGATTCATTCCTATATACTTAGTATTCCTTATATTCAGCAATTTCGAAAGCATCCAGCTATAAGCTCGAATCTTACACCACGAAAGAGTGGTACCTCGCGTACAATCGACTTAAAAGTTCGTAAAGAACTCCCTAAGGCAATTCGCGACAAGTTATTTGTCGACCCCTCCGAGGAGGTTCAAGTCGCCATAACAACCAAACTTTATGCTAAAGCGCTAAACAGTAAAATCTATGCTAAGGCATGCAAGATTTGAAAGCAATTCATAAAAAAGAGAGAGAGGACACGATGTCCTCGAGTTTGAACGAAAGCCAACTAAGGGCAACACCGAAAACAAAAAGAAAATCCCCATTGGGCAACAAAAGTCAGGAGACAAATTAAAAGCCCCCTTGGGCAGCAACGAATAAAAAAAAGAGGAGGACTAGAACTGCTTGGAAGGAGAGGAAGCTTCGTCTTGATCCTCCATCTGATCATCAGTCGCCCTGTCCTCCTCAAGTCGCCCCTCGACCTCGTCGCTAACTCGCGAGCTAACTCCGGTCGGAAGGTTCGATCCATACTGATCAAGACGAGCGGCCGCCTGGTTTAAAGGGCGCTCCAAGATCACGGAATCGTCCGACATCACCGGCAAATTAAGTTTGCTGATACTGAAGTCCGACACCGCTGCGGCATTCATCTCCTCCGTGGCCAACCTTTTCTTCTCGGCCAAGTCCATCACCTCCTTGGTCAGATCAAGTTCGCCAGAAGCGAACTCGGCGATAAGTGCGATATTGGCCAAAGCCTCCTGAAGCCTCATCTCGGCTCTCATGGCGACTTTCCTTTGACTCTCCTTCGCCGCGATTCCCTCGAGGATCCTGAGGTATTCACCGTTCAGTCCCTTCCTCGCCTCATGGGCCGCCACCTTGACGTCAAACTCTCGGTCGGCGAGAGCCTTGTCCAGATCGCCCTGACATTGCGCATCCCGCACATCCGCAACCAAACCTGCCTCAATAGCGGTTCGACTCGCCTCCTCCGCGACCGAAGCCTGAGCCAAGGCACCCTGCAACTGCGCATCCAGGTCGCCCGCCTTTTTCCGTAGCTCCTCCTCTCGAGCCAAGGCCCCCTGCAACTGCGTTCTCAGGTCCCTAACCGTCTTCTCAACGGTATCGAGCTCACTTGCCTGCGGTATCTCCCGCAGCTCTCGTTTGGCCCTAGCCGTAAACCTGTTCGCAGCCTCCAAGGCCTACGAGAAAAATGAGAATTGAGCATAAAATATATCAAAAAGCGAAGGAAGGAAATCGTCACCTTCCCAGAAGCCGCCATCATCTCGGTACAAACGTCACCGAGAGCCATATCCCCGACAGCCGGGAGCTGAACACCTGCGGGCTTAAAATGGCTCAGCAGATAGGCCACACCCGTCGGGTCATCCGCAATCGGACATTCCTTTTGGTGCCTGAAGCGCCAGTTGAAAGACCCGAAGGACCCGGAAGAAGCAGGTCTTGCCTCAACACTCTGGTTTGATCTCCTCGAGCTCACCTCCGCGTCAGTCCTTTGACGCTTCGCCGCCGGAGGAGGAGGGCCGCCCCGGCTCCGACCATTTAATCCCCTCGAACCATTCGACCGGGAGTTGCGCAAAATAGGCTCCCCAGACGGGATCTGAACCGGTTCCTGACCACCACATTTTCCTCTCCGGACCCTGCGACCTTGGGGAGAGAAACCTGAACAGGGTTTGGAGGAGGGATCGAAGGAGGAGGAGGAGGCCCCTCGTCCATGGCAAAAAGAAGGGCGTTGCTCAAGTCGCCGGCCTTCATTTTCTTCGCCAGATCAACGGGATCCTTCCCATTCCGACGACTACTGGATCTTCGCGACATCTTTCCAAGAGAAGGGGTGCTTGCAGTAGAACTGTCGTCCGAAACAGATCGATCTGTAGACAACACAGACTCAAGTCAGCCCGGCAAACGAAAAGGCATACGGCGCAAAAATCCTGGTACGGACTAGCCAAAATACTTACTCTCTCCAGCCTGCTCGATAATATGAAGCGGAGCCTGAACAATTCGAGTCGAAGTGGGCCGAGAAGGTAGGCGTGATCTCTCTCGCGAAAGAAGAGGTTGGTATAAAGAAGGTTGTCGGGCCGCAGGACCTAAGGCAGCTCGAATTCGCTGGTCCGTAAAGTTAGACCAGCGGGTATCTCCTCTCTGAAGGCGAGCTACCAAACTCGATGTACTTGGGTTCAAAGGTAATGACTCAGGAGCCTCTACAAAGACACCAAAAAGGTTATTAGCGAACAGCTCGATGTCAACCAGAGAAACTAGTAAACCCCATAAGCTAACCAACGCTAGCTTCCCATCTTGTCGGAATAACCGAGTAATCAAAATCCTCGACCGAGTTATGATCGATCCTGAAGTAAAAGTATTTACTCTTCCACACATCCCTCGTCGGGATCTCATCAAGGATCTTCCCATGGCGAGGAGAGAGGTAGTAGGTCCCGTGAAAACGAGTTTTATGTTTTACCGAACAAACCCTCATCAACTCCTTGACCCCGAAATCGATGCCCTCCTCGACGGCGCTGACCCCGAGCCCGATGACATACCGAACGAAATTCGGAGTCATCTGGTGAAAGGCCAGCTGGAGCTGAGCCAAAACCCATGAGATAATGCGAGGGATTGGAAAAAACAATCCGCATTTATCGAAGTAGATATAAGAAGCACAGCAATGACCCTCCACGACAGTTTCCGGGGACATTTCTGGCGATGGGATAAGTATCTCCACCTCCTGCGGGATCCGGCACTTCGCCCGCAACTTCCGTATTTGGTCAACAGTCAGACTGGACGGGTGATGGGGACCGCCCGGTCCCGCCGCCACAGTTGAACTTGTCCTGGCCGTACTCTTTCGAACCATGATAGTTCGGTAAATCGGAAATTTCTTTCCAGAAAAGAAGAAAGTCGAAATATCTAGAGGAGAAGGTCTCGGAATAGCGGCAAAAGGAATAAGAGCGAGAGGCAAACATAAAAACAAATAGATATAATGAGGGAGAAGAAGTTACCTTGACGATTTGTAGTGCGATCAGTAATGGGAATCGTGCTAGGTAAATTCCCCTTTTAAACTATCTCGTGCTCGAGATCCGTGGGATCTTTCGCATCCCACAATCCCAACCGCTCAATTCAAAATTTGTAAGCGATTACAAAAAAGATTGAGACAGTTAGGATCCTTCAGTTCCTTGTGATCTCGACCGTCGATGCAAGATCTAAAGGCAGAAGTGAATGATTAACGATTGAGTCATATCCGCCGTGGTAACGGACGCGCCACTAATAGTCTGGTCCAACCCACGCGCTTGATCTTGGCCACCCGATTAAAACAAGATCTGCAGACGAGGCGAAAACAATCATTAGGGCTTCCTTAACGCCTAGAGCACGCGCGCGTCTTCCCGAAAACGTCCACCGCCCATTAACCTCGACTTCTCGAAATCAATGGGCTGGGGGGCTATTGTTGGTACTGTATTTCCCTCTAGGAAATCCGGCCCATTAAAAAATAAGACAAAGGCCCGTATCTACAAGCCTGTTCCAGGATCAAAGGCGAAGAGACGAGCCGATCCGATCGTTGGGCCCAAACGAATGACACTTTGACAAGGCCCAAGCGATGCCGAAGTAAGAGGCGATCGAGCTGGAGCTCGGCAGGAGACGACGTGAAGGTAGAGCGACTTGGTCTTTTCCAGTTCAACTGATCCGCGAGAATCACAGGGATCGTTACGAAGGAGAGGCCGAAATATCGGAACAGAGAGGTCAGAGTCGAGACTATTTAAAAGAAGAAGTGGCGACTCATTCAGGATATTCCAACCCTCACTTAGAACACTTCGACTAGATAGCTCGAACATCATACTTTGTACTCCCTTTTCGATTGTGTTTGTTCTATCTCGACGATCAATCTCAATAAAGTCTTTGATTCATAGGAAACTATACCATTTCTATATCCTAAAGTCCAAATCCACGAATACAAATTCTTAGTGTGAATCCCGGATCTCACAATAGCCAGTGGCTCACTCAAGTTTCAGTGAAGTATGGGTCTTGGATAATTATATTCATTTGAGGAAACATTGTTTTGAATATAATGTGAGTCTTCTTAATAGTTAAGATTTCTCATTTCTTGAACATCATTACTGTGAGATCCGGGATTCACACTAAGAATTTGTATTCGTGGATTTGGACTTTAGGATATAGAAATGGTATAGTTTCCTATGAATCAAAGACTTTATTGAGATTGATCGTCGAGATAAAACAAACACAATCGAAAAGAGAGTACAAAGTATGATGCTCGAGCTATCTAGTCGAAGTGTTCTAAGTTAGGTTTGGAATAATCCTGAATGAGTCGCCACTTCTTCTTTTTATAGTCGCGGCTCTGATCTCTCTGTTCCGATATTTCGGCCTTTCCTTCGTAATGATCCCCGTGATCCCCGTGGATCAGTTGACCTGGAAAAGACCGAGTCGCTCTACCCCCACGTCGTCTCCTGTCGAGCTCGAGCTCGATTGCCTCTTACTTCGGCATCGCTTGGGCCTTGTCAAAGCGTCATTCGTTTGGGCCCAACGGTTGAGTCGGCTTGTCTCTTCGTCTTTGATCCTGGAATGGGCTCATAGATAAGGGCTTTTTCTTATTTGTTAATGGGCCGGATTTCCTAGAGGGAAATCCAGTACCAACAATAGCCCCCCAGCCCATTGATTTCGAGAAGTCGAGGTTAATGGGCGGTGGACGTTTTCGGGAAGACGTGCGCGTGTCTCGGGCGTCGAAAAATCTAATGATTACTCTCGCCCCATCCGTAGATCTTGTTGCGATCCAATGGTCAAGGACGGGCGCGTGGGACGAGCTTATCTGCTTTTTAGCGCGTCAGCAGTTATGGCGTGTATCTGTTCGAGAACGTCATCTCCAGCCGTGGATCTGGTCGATCGCCAACGGCTAAGATTCGAAGGTTGCGAAGAGTCTTTTCAGGCTCGTTGTTTTGACGATGTGGCCTAATTACTGTGCACTCGCAGCCGTTGATCTCAAATCAACAGTTCAAGCAAAGGGAGAGCGAGGAGTCCAAACCGTCTCGATTTTCTCAATAATTAGTACGAGTTTGGGAGTCATACGGACGATATCGCGCACAATTCCCGCTATAGATAATCATATATATCGTCGAAGGCAGCCTTTTGCCTTCTTACTTTTATTCGGTTTCCTTCTTGCTTAAGGTTTTTCTCCATATTTCCTCTGTAGTAAGAAGAGTTCTTTCCCGGAGATTTTCTGTTCACTTCGGTATATCCTTCCTTATGGCCTTGAGAGACCCTGCGGGAGCGAGTACGAGTGCGGCGGCGGGATCATTCGGTCCGCATCCGCCGTCTTCATTAAAAGTGAACCATATTCAGCGGTTGAGGGTGTTTTGCCGGATTCCGTCGGACGTCGAAATCGTTATCCCTTCCCCGGCGGTGTCCCCTGAAACGGTCGTAGAAGGCTACTGCTGCGCCTCTTACACGTATTTCGAATAATGTGGGCTCTTCCTTCCTATTCCCCGCCTTGTTTTCTTAGTGCTGGCTCAGCTCCAGTTGGCGTTTTATCAGATGACGCCAAACTTCGTTCGATACGTTATCGGACTTGGAGTTATTGCCGCGGAGGAGGGGATTGAGTTTGGTCCCGAGGAATTAATGCGGGTTTGCTCGGTGAAGCGAGATTCCCGCTTTTCGGGGTCGTATCGTCTCTCTCCTCGGTTTGGGAGGATCATTGACGGTCTCCCATCGAGGGATGGATGGAGGGACCAATATTTTTTCTTTAGGATGACCCATCACTCGGTCGGAGAGTTTGATTGCTCGGTCGTTCCTTCGCGGTGGTCCTCCGATGTTGGTAAGACTCTTGGTTTCCTTTTTGATCCTATCCCCCTTTTTCTTTTGTTGTTGTTGGTCCGATTCCTGATCGGTTTTGTTCTGTATCATAGAGTTTCCCGAATCGCTTGACCTCACTCCTGTCACGGAGGCCTTAATAACCCGTCTGAGGAGAGGTGACGTCAGCTGGGACAGTTTCACGGTGGAGCGCGTGCAGGCTACCCTGAGGATCGACCCGAGAGGGGTTCCGCGGGACCGATCTTGGATCTCTCGGGACCTACCGTTTCCTCCTGCACTTCCTCGGGCTTCTATGAGTCGAGTTGTCTGGCCTCCACTTCGTATACTCGAGCGGGCAGGATAGAGTGAGTCTCCTGTTCGCAACGTTTTGTTCGTCGTTATTTGGAAAGGCCTAAACCCTCCCCTTTTTTAATTTTACAGGCCGTCCTTCTTTGGGTGAGGGTTCGGATGCTAGCACTCCATCTCATGAGAAATTATCTCGTAGATCGAAGAGTGGCCGAAACGGGAAGGACCCTATGGATTTGGTAAAAAAGGTGGGAGACGGGAGTCTAAGTGACGCACTCTTTTTTGCCATGTGTGTTTCTCCTCTCCCTTCCCCGGTTATCCCTCTGAACTCCGGGGCCTGCGATGTGGACGCAGAGACACAGGAGGTCCCTTCTTCTTCGGTTGTTCGGGGAGCGGACCCGGTCTCTTCCAGAGAGCCGGCTTTGCGCGGTCTTTGCCCGAATGGTTCGGGGAGACCGGATGATCGGGGTGTGGGTGGGAACCTTTCCCCCGCACCGAAGCGTCGGAGGATCGACACGGAGGCGAGCTCGAGCGGTTCGAGCGAAGGCGTTGGGACGCCCGGGGGCGCGGCCCGTTTATTAAGGTGCTTTGGACCTACGGGTGCTCGGCTTCCGGTCGCTTGGGACATGGTCCTTGGCGATATGTACACCAAGATGGCGGAAGCTACCGGGAAGGTATCGAGTGTAGTTCTTTGTTCTCGCCTTTCTTTTATACGAGAGATTTTAAAATTCGTGTTCTTATGCAGTTCCTGGAGGCTACGAACGGACTTATGGCCCAGTCCGAGCGCGAGCTTCGCGAGAGGTTACAAATAGGCGAGCTCGAGGCCGCCAGGAGATCAGTCCGCATTTTGACCGCGGAGCTGCAGGATTCCTTGGCTCGAGAGGAGGAGCTTGGAAGGAAATTGGCTAGGTACGAGGGGATAGTAGCCCGGTTATTGGTTCTCGAGAATCGTGAGGAAGATCTTTCTCAGAAGCTTCGGGCGGCCGAAGGTCGGACGCTGGCCACCGAAGAAGCGAGTCGAGTTGCAACAGCGCGAGCTGCTCAAGATCGAGCCGACCTAGAGAGGGTCCTCGCGGGGAGGGACTTCGACATAAATATCGCGTCTCACGAGGCGAGGAAGAAGATGAGCGGGGAGTACTTGGAAATCCTTAAAGAGGTCAAGGAGAAAAGCGAAAAGCGAAAGCATAAAACCAACGCTGATATTCGCCTCCAAGAAACCCTGGCCAATATCAAACTCATCGCGGAGTTTGCTTCCGGCGAGCTTGACCTGACTCGGGAAGTGCTGAACACCGCAGCGGTCTCTGATTTCAGTGTTGGCAAGTTAAACTTGCCGACCGTGTCGAGCGACTCGGTTATTTTGGCGCATGCTCCGCCGCTGGCTGTTTCCCGCCCTTATCAGTACGGATCGAATCTTCCGACTGGGGTTGCATCTACCGGTGATCAGGCAGAGGGTGGAGACGAGGCTTCCTCGCGCTCGCGGCAATTTTGATTGTTCTGTCGTTGCCCGAAGGGGCTTTTGGTTTTTTTTGAACATTTATTTGCCCGAGGGGGCTTTGTTTTATTTTAGTGTTAGAACTCGAGGACATTGTGTTCTCTTTTCAAAGAATCTTTTTTTTGAGTCTTTCATGCCTTAGCATAGACTTTACTGTTTTAGCACCTTAGCATAAAGTTTGGCTGTTATGGCGACTGGAACCTCCTCGGAGGGGTCGACAAATAACTTGTCTCGAATTGCCTTAGGGAGTTCTTTACGAACTTTTAAGTCAATTGTACGCGAAGTACCACTCTTTCGTAGTGTAAGATTCGAGCTTATAGCTGGATGCTTTCGAAATTGTTGAATATAAGGAATACTAAGTATATAGGAATGAATCGAAGTAGACTTACAAAGGTTGTTTGTTTGAATGGCTATCTCGACTTCATTGTCTTTTGCTTGGAGGGAGGGGGTAGTCCCCCAATTCTTTTATTCCGTATAAGGTTTAGAAGAATTATTGGTTTTGGAAGGATCGCTCTGGATCTCTTTCTTTGGGACGATCATTTCAGTTCGTTCGAGTTGGGAGGACCGTTTTGGGTCGCTTGTTTTGGGACGATAATTTCAGCTCGTTCGATTTGGAAGGACCATTTCGGGTCGCTTTGTTTCGAAGAGATAATTTTATATCGCTTGATTTTGGGAGAGGCCATTTCAGGTCGCTCGGAGGGGATAATTTCATATCGCTTTATTTCTTGGAGAGATAATTTCATATCACACTTGATTTTTGAGAGGCCATTTCAGGTCGCTCGGAAGGGATAATTTCATATCGCTTGTTTACGGGGGGATAATTTCATATCACTTTAGTTTTTGAAGAAATAATTTCATATCTCTTTTTGAGGATGTTATGGTGATGTATTTCGCAATGGCTCTAACTTTTACGACCGAAAGGGGCATTGGATTGATAGACTTATTTTGATTTCACAAAGATAATCTAGTATGACTTCGTCAGAAGTTGTTGAGCTCGGTAAGAGCTTTGTGTTCGGGGGGGTGGCTGCGCTCGAAGTCGAGCTGCCTACGTACCCTTTTAAGGGGATCAAGCCATTTCGTAGTTCGATTTTGTTGTCGTACTCCTAGTGGAAGTACTTTTTGAGTTTGATGATGTTCCAAGGTTGTAGTTCAGGTTTCTGGGTTTCCACCGACTTGAGCCGGTAGACCCCGTCCTTTACAACGTCGGTGACCTGGTAAGGACCTTCCCACTTTGCTCCTAACTTCCCAGCGTGTTCTTCCTTTTATGGTCGAACACTTTCCGTAAGACGAGCTCTCCTACTTGAAACCTTCGAGTTTTAATCTTGGAATCGTAGTAACGAGCTGCGGCTTGTTGGTAGTTCTGGATTCGAGCTAGTGCGAGGTTCCTCCTTTCGTCGACGAGATCGAGTACGTCAGTTATCATCTTGTTATTGAGTTCCTCTTGTCGTGGGCATTCTTCTTTGCGGATGCTTGACACAAGGATTTCGGCTGGTACTACCGCCTCGATCCTGTAGGCCAGCGAGAAGGGAGTCTCGCCGGTGGATTTGCGGGGGGTAGTCCGGTAGGCCCAGAGTACGGCTGGGAGCTCGTCGCTCCAGCTCGTTTTGCACTCATTGAGTCTTTTCTTGAGGCTATTCATGATTGCCTTGTTAGCCGCTTCCGCCAGCCCATTCCCTTGGGGATAGCGTGGCATTGAGTAAGTCAGCATTATGTTCCACGTTCTGCAGAACTCCTTGAAGGCGTTTGATATGAACTGGGAACCGTTATCAGTGACGATCTCGTGGGGTAGTCCGTGCCTGCAAACGATGTTTCGCCAGACGAACTCCTTAACGTGAACGTCTTTTACCTTTTGGTATGACTCGGCTTCAATCCATTTGGTGAAGCAGTCCGTCATTACCAATAAGTGTGTGGCTTTCTTTTTGCCGGATGCGATTAGGGGCCCCACGATGTCCATTCCCCATCGCATGAATGGGTATGGCGATGAGATAGAGGAGAGGTTCTCCGATGCTTGGTGGACAATCGGGGCGTGCTTTTGGCACTTGTCGCATTTGTTGGAGAAGGACTCGCATTCGGTGGCCATTGTTGGCCAGAAATAGCCTTGCCTTTTGATTCGTACGGCCAGGGCTCGTCCTCCGGAATGGCTTCCGCAGGATCCGTCGTGGGCCTGCGTGATCACGGCTAGGGCTTGCCTTTTGTTGAGGCATTTGAGGTAAGGTCCGGAGAGACTCCTTTTAAAGAGCTCTCCTTGTGTGACACAGTACCTTGCAATTTGTACTTTGAGTTTCCGTGCCTCCCATTTGTCGTCCTGAACTTCGCCATTTGTAATGTATCAAATGATCAGAGTTCTCCAATCTTCGTCATTGTCGTGCTCGGGTCCTTGACTGGTGGATGCGGCTTGGATTGTTCCGTCGGGGACGTTCGCGACGTACACGGCATTCCTCGGGTCAGGATCATCATCAATTTTAATGATGTCGCGACTGGTGTTGCCGAGACATTTTTTGTGCTCGACATCGTCTTTTATGGCAGGCTCGTCCTCTTTCAAGGACAGAGCCTTTAGGGCTATATCGATGCTTGGTTTTTTGATCCCCTCGACCGGTATGATCCTTTTGAGGTTAGGATCTGATGTCGATGCTAATGCGGCTAGTACATCGGCTGCGGTGTTTTCCCCCCGTGGGATCCGTGTTAGATCAAAGAATTCGATCTGTTCGGTGAGCGTATGGACTACCTGTAGGTATGCTTCCATGCGCTCGTCCTTGGCCTCGTAGTCGCCGTGATATTGGCTCGTGACCAATTGGGAGTCGCTGAACGTGTCTACTTCTCGGGCTCCTATTGCTATTGCTAGTCTGAGCCCGGCTATTAACGCCTCGTATTCTGCTTCGTTATTTGATGCGGCGAAGCCCAGTCTGAAAGACTGTTCCAATACTTCGCCGGTGGGGGAGACCAGTTTTACTCCGACTCCAGATCCTTGCCTTGAGGAAGCTCCGTCAAAGTAGAGTTTCCATTTTTTGGCAGAGGTCGGGTCAAGTTCGACGGTTGGTGGGAGCTCGATTATAAAATCTGCAAGTACTTGCGCTTTTAGGCACGTCCGAGCTTTATATTCTATGTCATACTCACTAAGATCGATAGCCCATTTGACCAGTCGACCGGACTGGCTCGGACTGTGAAGGATGGTTCTCAGTGGCTGAGAGGTCATTACTATAATCGAGTGCGATTGAAAGTATGGTCGGAGTTTCCGAGCCGATGTTACTAGCGCTAGGGCAGGTTTTTCCATGGCGGGGTATCTGGTTTCAGCGTCGATTAAGGTCTTACTGATGTAATACACCGGCCGTTGTTCGTTCTGTTCTTCGCGAATCAGGACTCCACTTACCGCTGCCGTCGAGACAGCTAGGTAGAGGTAGAGGGGTTCCCCTTCTACTGGTTTCGCCAGTATGGGTGGTTCGCTTAGGTAAGCTTTGAGCTGAGTGAACGCTTCTTCGCACTTTTCGTCCCAGAGGAACTTTTTGTTCGATTTGAGCAAGTGATAGAAGGGCAGACATTTATCAGTCGACCTCGAGATGAAACGGTTCAAAGCAGCTATTTTGCCAGTCAGGCGTTGAACTTCTCGCGTTGTTCTGGGAGATTTCATCTCTGTGAATGCCGCGATCTGTTTGGGGTTTGCTTCGATCCCTCTTTCGGTTACTAGGTAACCTAGGAATTCTCCTGAGGGGACCCCGAAGGTACACTTTGCTGGGTTGAGTTTCATCCCGTATTTATTGAGAATGACAAAGCATTCTTTGAATTGTGGGATGTGATCCTCGTACCTGGAAGATTTGACCAGCATATCGTCGATGTAGACTTCCATAGTTTTGCCTAGGAGTCCTGAAAACATCTTGTTGACGAGACATTGGTAAGTCGCTCCTGCGTTTTTTAGTCCGAAGGGCATGACTTTGTAGCAGTATGTGCCTCGATCAGTTATGAACGAAGTCTTTTCTTGGTTCATTAATATTTTATTGTACCCCGAGAAAACGTCCATGAAGGATAGCAGCTGGTGCCCGGCGGTGGCTTCGACCAGCCGGTCGATGTGTGGGAGTGTGAAGCTGTCCTTCGGACATGCTTTGTTGAGATCCGTGAAATCTACACAGACTCTCCACTTCCCGTTCTTCTTCTTAACCACTACGGGGTTCACAAGCCAGTCGGGGTATTTGACCTCTCTGATCGATCCGATTTTTAATAATCGGTCGACCTCATAATTGACGGCTTTAGCTCGTTCTGGACCTAGTTTTCGACGTTTCTGTCTTACCGGTTTGTAGGTTGGGTCGACATTCAGCTCGTGGCTGGTAACGTCGATGTTGTTCCCTCTCATGTCTGCTGAGGACCAGGCAAAGGAGTCGACGTTTTGTTTGAGGAAAGACACCGGTTCGTTTTTGACTGGCTCTGACAGGTCGATTCCAATGCCAACGAGTCTTTCGGGATGAGCATCGTCTATGCAAACTTGGGTCGTGAGGTCCTTTGGAGGTCCTATTTGACTCGGGTCGTTCGACCTTTTGGCTGCACGGTGGCGAGCTCGTCCTCTTTCTGTAATTGCTACGCAGGGGATTTTTCAATCTGTTTGTATCCATTCATGTAGCAATGGCGGGAAATCTTTTGACTTCCGTACACGGTTTTTACCCCTTTAGGAGTTGGGAATTTTACGCATTGATGGTAGGTCGACGGTACCGCTTTCATGTCGTATATCCATGGTCGACCTAAAATAGCGTTATAGGGAGCTGGCCGATCCACTATGATGAACTCTGTCATTCTTCGGACTCCTCCAGCTATCACCGGGGCGAAGACAGAGCCCATCGAGTACGTTGTTTCGCCAGCGAACCCTACTAGTGTTGTCTTTTCTTCCACGACCTCAGAGTCGTTGAAGTCCATCTTTTTGAACGCATCGTAAAAGAGGACATCTACCGAACTTCCTGTGTCGATCATTATCCTTGAGAGTTCGACATCTCCCACTACTAGACAAACGAGGAGAGCGTCGTCGTGTGGCGAGATTGCTTGTCTCACTCTCGTGGAAAGTGATCTCGTGGTCTGGACCTATCATTGGGATTTTCCCCCCTTTGTCAGTTTCAACTCTTCTTTGAAGAGCTTTGATTGAATTGACCGAGTCTCGGCAAAGCTTGGAGCCACCGAAGATGAAGTCGATTCGTTTAGGGGGTATAGCCCGTACACCCCTCCCCCCCCCCCCCCCCGCAGAGACGAGGGAGATTGATTCGTGAGCGTAAACTCTTGAAGGGAGCCGTAGGTGGGGATAACGCCGAACCTTTCGGGGTGCCTCTCAGGCTGAGCTCGCCGAGAATAAACTCAACTCGCTTCCGTGACCCCTGAGGAAGTGTTTCGGGAGATTCCGGCTCCTTTGTCCGTCGTTTATTTTGAGAAGGCCTCTTGGTGTTCGACTCTTTGGTCTGTTTACTTTCCTTTTCGTCGGATGGAGTTTCCTCCTCGACTTCTGAGTCTCGTTTGCTTTCGGACTCTCGCTTTTGAGCCTCAGCTTTAGCTCGAGTATAGCAGTCTTCTGTCGAGTGTCCTCTTTTGTTGTGAAATTCGCATAATTTTTCCTTGTCGAACTCGAATTTCTTCGAGCTCTTCGGGCTCTCGACCGCATTGACGTTCCCTGATTTGCGGGAATCTTTTTTTGAGTTCGAGTTCTGCGAGCTCGAAGGGTTCTTTTCTTTTCGGTGCTTTTCTCTGAGGGTCGTGGTTTCGGAATCTGGTTGAATACCATAGTCCACGTCGCAGTGCTTCTATAGCTACTTCATCTCGTGGGTTTGCAATTTTGGATTTTATTTCCTTAAATCGGTCGATGTACGAGCGAAGCGATTCGTCGGGTTTTTGGGAGACGCCAAACAGAGCTGCCTCGGTAGTCTTTTCCTCGATAAAGACGGAGTATTGTTTGAGGAAAGCCATCATGAAGTGGGTGAAATTATCGATGGACCTTTCTTCCAGTCCGGCAAACCATTCTACGGCGGAGCCCGATAGGTTTTCGGCGAAGAGCCTGCAGAAAGCCGGTTCTCTCTCCTCGTCGGTAAGGTATACCCTTGCCATCGCTAGTCGGAATACCCTGATATGGGCTTTGGGGTCCGACTTCCCAGAGAATTCTGGAAATTTAGTTTTCTTGATTTCTCGGATTCTTGCGAAGGCGATCCGGTCTGTGAATGGCGTTTGCCGCGTTTCTTCGATCACTCGATCGATGTCGGGCGCCGCGCTTGTCGCCATGTGAACTTTGGAGCTCAGACTGACGAACTGAGCCTTGGCTTGTTCAATATACTGTCTAAGCATGTCGTGGTCGTCGCCCGTCGTAGGTGCGAACTGGGCTCGTGCCTGATTGGACTCAAGTCCGGGGAAAACGGGGTCGAGGAGATCGATTACTGGGAGCGATCCCGTCTGGTCGACCTGCGGCGTTCGGAACTGTACCGTATTTGACCCGTTAACGGGTCCTGAGCTCGAGGCGAAAGCAGAGCCTCCTAGTTGCCTCGGCCAGATATTCGAACTACTCGGGAAAGGTGGTGGCCCGGGTAATGGTCGACTTCCAGATCCGGTTGGATCTGTGATCATTGAATTTGAACCGAATGGGGTTGGAGTCGCGATGGGCGTCATTATAGGGCGGAAGCCATTATTCGCCGTACTAGCGAAATTTCCCGACGTTCCCGGTGGAGTTACCACCTGGGAGAAGTCCAAGCGTGTACACGGTGGGGGACTTATTGTTGGAATTGTGTCCAGTAATCTCGGTACTGTCTCTAGAAAGTAAGAGTATGTCAATGATCAGACATAAGTCATATAATACTGGGGGTCATGATGGCTTGCTAGAGTCCGTTCATGATCTATAAGTCTTGGACTTATTTCCTTTATTATATGATCCCATATGGGTCACACGCCTAAGCTAACAGGAAAACGTGTAGGAATGGTTTAGCAGAAGTACGGTAAAAGTGCTAGGAATTTACTGTACTTAGAGAGAATAAAACGGTTTAGGCACTGTGTGTCGATCGATGCACAAGGCGTGTCGATCGACACAGTGCGCGAACGCCTCGGAGTAAATTGGCATTTGGGCCAAATGGCCCAAAACGAACTGAACGAGTTTTATATAAACTTAAGACGAGTTCAGGTCGAAGTAAGCCCTAGCCGCGAGCCTCCTCTCTCTCTCTGCGCCGATTTCCTCCTGGTCTAGCAGCCTCTTCCTGCTCGGTGTGCGTGTGTGAACCTCTGGAGGAGTTATCTCTCGGTGGCTCTCTGATCTCTGACCTGTTCTCCCTTTCCGCTGCACAAAACAGGTAAAACGTGAGATCAATGTTGTTTCTATTCAAGAGAACCTAGATCCGCATGTTTAGGAACTGATCAATCTGAGAATTGAATCTGGATTAACCTCTAAACATTCCTTCACTTATAGGGGTTCCTGGATCGTGTGTTGATCTACCCCCTGGTTTTGACTTGCGAGCTCTTCAAGACGGGCGTTAATACGCCTTTCCTGTTCATCGAGCTGCGCGGCCAGAGAACGGTTTGCGATCTCTTGGGCCCTTGCGCTTGCCTCATTATTTCTCGTTCGATCTACCAATAGGCTTAACATCGAACGGATTTCAGCAAGATCATTTGGCCCTTGTCTCTGTGGAGCAGAAGGCAGTGGCGAATTGGGTCTTGTTGTTCCAGATCCGCCACCTGGGGTGGGAATCGAATCGTTTCTCATACACACCCAGTTTCTGCTCGGATCGTTAGTTCCTGACAAAACATTTGTCGGAGTTTGACTCGTCGCGATTATTTGGGCGACTGAGCCGGTCGGTGCCGAGGTCGCGGAGACTGAGGCAGAGCTCGTCAACACGCCATCGGTCTGACCCATGATTCTTACCCCGGTGGTGTTCTGAGGAACGTTATCGACCGTTTGAGGGTGGTCAACCGGTGGTGTGGCGCTGGGAGAGCCAGATTGGTCGGGATTCATCTCGATCTATCGGATCTAAGATCTGATTCTTAAGACATGAAAAACTATATATAGTCCCCACAGTCGGCGCCAAATGTGAGATCCGGGGTTCACACTAAGAATTTGAATTCGTGGATTTGGACTTTAGGATATAGAAATGGTATAGTTTCCTATGAATCAAAGACTTTATTGAGATTGATCGTCGAGATAGAACAAACACAATCGAAAAGAGAGTACAAAGTATGATGCTCGAGCTATCTAGTCGAATTGTTCTAAGTTAGGTTTGGAATAATCCTGAATGAGTCGCCACTTCTTCTTTTTATAGTCTCGGCTCTGATCTCTCTGTTCCGATATTTCGGCCTTTCCTTCGTAACGATCCCCGTGATCCCCGTGGATCAGTTGAACTGGAAAAGACCGAGTCGCTCTATCCCCACGTCGTCTCCTGTCGAGCTCGAGGTCGATCGCCTCTTACTTCGGCATCGCTTGGGCCTTGTCAAAGCGTCATTCGTTTGGGCCCAACGATTGAGTCGGCTTGTCTCTTCGTCTTTGATCCTGGAATTGGCTCATAGATAAGGGCCTTTGTCTTATTTGTTAATGGGCCGGATTTCCTAGAGGGAAATCCAGTACCAACAATAACTAAACCTCTCTTATTTTCAGCTATGTCTAGCACAAACCATCATAACAATTTCTCCCTGCGATCCGTCCTTGAGAAGGACAAGTTAAATGGATCCAACTTTCTTGAATGGTATTGAAACTTGAGAATTGTTCTCAAACAGGAGAAGAAGGACTATGTCCTTGAGAAAGTTCTCCCCAAAAAGTACCGAGCCAATGCCTGGCAGTCAGATAAGGATGCTTGGGATAAGCATTCTAATGATATGGTCGATGTGTGTTGTCTCATGTTGGCTACCATGAACTCGGACTTGCAAAAGCAATATGAGTACGTGGAGTCGCAATTAGAGATGATCAATGGCCTGAAAAGTATGTTTCATGAGCAGGCCCGAACTCAGAGATACCAGACGGTTAAGTCTCTGATTGAGTGCAAGCTACCAAAGGACGAACCAGTTAGTCCTCATGTCATTAAGATGATGGGTTATATTGATAACCTGGGGAAACTGGATTGTCCCATTAGCCAAGAGTTGGCTACTGACATCATTCTGCAGTCATTGCCGTCAAGCTATGATCAGTTTGTTATGAACTATAACATGAACAACTTGACAAAGACTTTGACTGAGTTGCATGGGATGCTCAAAACTGCTGAACCTAACATCAAGAAGGACACCCCAAATGTCCTTATGGTACAGAAGAATAAAAAGTTTAAGAAACTTGGTAAGACCAAAGGTGATGGCAAGACGAGCTCGATTGTGAATCCAAGCGAGTCTAACCATGCTCCTAAGGTTAAGCATGGTCCTTCTAAAGATGATAAGTGTCATTATTGTAATGGTTATGGGCATTTGAAAAGAAACTGCAATAAATTCCTGGAAGATTATGAGAAGCTGAAGAAGACGTACGAGACTTCTTCTTTAGGTATTTATGTTATAGAAGTAAATGTTACTTCTTATGGTTCTACTTATTGGGTATTGGATACTGGCTGTGGTGCTCATATTTTGTGAAAATATGCAGGGCCTAAGCAACAGTAGGACTATGGAGAAAGGACAAGTGGACCTGCGCGGTGGAAATGGAGCAAGAGTTGCTGCATTAGATGTAGGAAAATTTTATTTGTCTTTATCTTCTGGCATGGTTTTTGAACTTAAGAACTACTACTATGTACTTGCTATAAGCAAAAATATTATTTATATTCCTTGTTTGGATATGGAAGGATATCAGTTTTCAAATTAAGAATAAGTGTTATTCATTTGATTACAATGATATATTTTATAGTAGCAGTCTATTAGAGAATGGACCTTATGTTCTAAACCAAAACGTGCCTAACTATAACATTAGTACCAAGAGATTCAAATCAAATGATACGAATCAAGCTTTTCTCTGGTATTGTCGTTTGGGCCACATAAATGAGAGCGGATTCAGAAGCTCCATAGTGATGGACTTTTGGGCTCATTTGATTATGAATCATGTGAGAAATGCGAACCTTGTTTATTAGGTAAAACGACAAAGGCCCCTTTCAACAAAGGTAGTGTCGATCGACACAAGATGTGTATCGATCGACACAGGTTGCGAACGAACAAAATGAAAGGGCCAGAGGCTTATTGAGCTTTATACATACGGATGTGTATGGCCCGATGAGCACTAGTGATAGAGGAAACTTTCAGTACTTCATTACCTTTACAGATATTTTCAGTAGGTACGGTTATGTCTAATTAATGAGACATAAGTCGGAATCTTTGAAAAGTTCAAGAAGTTCCATAATGAAGTACATAATCAACTTGGCAAAAGTATCAAAGCTCTACGATGAGATCGTGGAGGTGAATACTTAAGTCAAGAATTTAGTGATCATCTGAGAGATTGTGGAATTGTTTCACGACTCACTCCTCATGAATCAGACTTTATTAGATATGGTTCGATCAATGATGAGTCACTTAGATCTTCCATTATCCTTCTAGGGATACGCTTTAGAAACGTCTGGGTTTACACCAAATATGGTTCCATCAAAATTAGTTACAAAGGCACCACATGAGATGTGGACTGGAAATGTTCCTAATTTATCTTTCATGAAGATTTGGGGTTGTGAGACCAAGGCATGTTACTTTTACAACCGGTCCGAGAACAAAATGTTTGTTGCTCGGAACTGTGTTTTTCTTAAGAAAGATTTCTTTCCAAGAAGAACAGTGGGAGTAAAGTACAACTCGAAGAAATTCGAAAATCACAGGAGGCTGATCAACCTGATGAGGAAGAGAAGCAGTTGGATCTACAAAGAGTTGTAGAACCTACACCTGTGGTGCCTGAATTTCGCAAAGGATTCGTCACGAACCCGAGAAATTTGGATTTCTCGTAACCAATTGCCGTGATCTGTTGATCATTGAAAGTGACGAGCCTGCGAATTATGAAGAAGCAATGTTGGGCCCTGACTCCGAAACATGGCTAAAAGCCGCTGAATCCGAAATGGGATCCATGTCACAAAACCAAATATGGACTTGGGATTGATTTACCCGATTGTGTAAAAGCCGTTGAGAATAAATGGATTTTCAAGAAGAAAATTGACGTGGATGGTTATATTCAGATATACAAAGCTAATTTGGTGGCAAAAGGTTTCAAGCAAATTCCTTGTATTGACTATGAAGAAACCTATTCCCCAGTCACTATGCTTAAGTCCATTCGGATTCTCCTAGCAATTGCCGCTCATTATGATTATGAGACCTGGCAAATGGATGTGAAAACAGCTTTCCTTGATGGAATTCTCGAAAAGGATGTGTACGTGACACAACCTGAAGTTTTCATTGATCCTAATGTTGCTAGGAAGGTATGCAAGCTTCATCGATCAATTTATGGATTGAAGCAAGCATCTCGGAGTTGGAATCTTCGTTTTGATGAAGAAGTCAAAAGGTTTGACTAAAGGTTTGACTTCATCAGAAACGAAAAGGGAACTGTGTGTTTACAAGATAACTAGTGGGAGCACAGTTTCATTTCTCGCATTGTATGTTAATAACATACTGTTTTTGGAAATGAAGTACCATTGTTTCAGTCTGTTAAGACTTGACTC
The DNA here is from genome assembly GCA_030180135.1 of Orychophragmus violaceus. Taxonomy (NCBI): domain Eukaryota; kingdom Viridiplantae; phylum Streptophyta; class Magnoliopsida; order Brassicales; family Brassicaceae; genus Orychophragmus; species Orychophragmus violaceus. The sequence goes on along the minus strand of CM058240.1, from coordinate 67,074,940 downwards.
GAAAGTTGTTTTTCGATTAAAAAAAAAAACATAGGAGAAGCCGTATACATTCTTGGAATATGAATCTATAGAGATAAATTGGACAAGCTAATTGGATTGTGTCAAGATACTTATATGGACAAGCCGTATACCAATGTTGAGGAGAGGCTTGACACACTTTACTTTAGTTTTATCTTATTTCAGAGAGCCTGAGGGGTTGATCCTGATCTCGGAAGAGACTTGATTTTGAACCCCTGTTCTTATTTGATTTTATAATATTTGGTTTTCTATTCAAGATGTTTTCTGTTTCGATGAACATGTCTGAGTAGTTTACCTGTTAGGTTGAAGGATTCTCATTAGGGATTTCAGAGAATTATAGTTTAAATCAATCTGTAGAGATTTATATCTGCTAGTTCTTTATCTAAGTTGTTCTTAATGCCTAATCTGAAGTAGCTAATCAGAATTATGATGTTAGGTTGATTAATGCAGCGGAAGTTGGTTAATTTAACTAGAAAGAATTTAGATAAGCAATTAAACTTTTCGCAAACGAAAGTTTGGTTCAGGATAATTGTGAACATATCAAACTTGGAGTTAATGCTAGTTTAATCTGTTAGTTCTCGCAAACAGAAGTTTGGTTTGCTGCACTTAGACTTAGAGAATTATCGCAAAGGAATTTGGTTAATTCTATATCAGTGTTTGAGTTCTAGAATAGTTATTGATTGGATTTAGATATATTGATTGCTTGCGTTCCTGATTTCCTGAGAACTCCTGACACCTAACGCCTTGCCTTCCTGCTTACAAACTCACTTGATTTACTTTGCTATTTCGTTTACTGTTTTCACATCTGCTTCGCTTAATTTAATCTGAACTGGTATTAATCTATTGTGTGACTGAGAGTCCTCGTGGGATTCGATACCTTATATACTACGATTGCATTAACTGTGCACTTGCAGTAGAATAGGGAAAACTATACAACCTATCACCACACCTCTTGAAGGACCAGGGACATAATGCTCAGCTGCTCCATTGGAGAAGTGTGCTCTCTGCTCCCTGAACCGGTTGGTGTTGTTGCTGCCTTTGAGGTTCTTAGGCTTGAGGTGAGGGTAAAGCGTCCAGCACTTGTTCTTGAGATGACCATTCATCTTGATATGATCACACACCACAGCCTTCCACTCTTCCTTCTTGTACACACGTTTGTTTGCTGTGACAAGCTCTCCTTTTCCACCCAATAATCCAAAGGAACCATGCTCCTTTTGAATCTGTGAACACACATCATCTAAAGATGGAGTGTCTCTGACCTCAAGATGTGTTGGATGAGGCTGTGGTAAGAAGGATTCAAGGTAAGCAAGAGGGAAAATACCTTGTCCTGCTCACGCCTTTCACTTAGAACAAGAGGATCCACAGAACTTGGCCTCAACATTTTCAACTCAGCCCATAAGGACCTAAACTTTCCAAAGGTAGCCTTGAACTCCATTTCCTCTTGATGAAGGTTGTTAAGAGCAAGCTTGACTTCAAACACTCTGGTCAGATTAGACTTGTTGCCATACACTTTCTCAAGTGTATCCCAAAGGTCTTTGGCGGTTTCAAAGTAAGAGTAACCTTCCAAGATTGATGGTTCAAGAGAGCTTTGTAGAATGGATAGTACATTCTGGTCTCCTTGAACCCACAGCTCTTCATTGACAGGAACATCTTCCCCACTAGCTTCACCAGCCTTTGTGCCAACTTCAGCACCAGCCTTTGCACCTGCTTCAGAACCAACTTCAGCTCCAGCTTTAATCATCAGGTTTGGAGCAGTACTACTCATGACATGCTTCCACAACCCAGGGACACCAAGGGCAGACTTGGCCATCCTAGCCCATACCAAATAGTTAGCTCCTTTGAGAGTAACTGGTATCAATACTCTTGAGTTCTCCATGACTTAGACAGGAGGGAATATCAAGAAGAGACTGATTTAAGAGAGTTTTAAAGAGATGGGACAGAATCGCTTCAAGAACAAGAACAAGAGTAAAGGAAGAATGAGAGATTAAAGAGTTTTGCGGAAGTAGAGATTAGGTACATGAGCTTTTATGCTCTGATACCATGTAAGAATGTGAAGATTAACTTAGATAGATATGAAGAACAAACTAGAATGCAAGAGAGAGAGAGAGAGAATTAGGGTTAGCGAGAGAGAGAGAATGAGAAGTGTGTGAGAAAGGCTCCAAAAGTGTAATCAATTCATAAGCTTTACAAGTCTTTAAATAGACTGAGATACTAGGTTTAAGGAAGAGAAATTCGAAATATACAAATGGAAAGAGGACAAAAAAACTTAGAGGAGAGAGAGATGACAGAACGGCTATATTGGACAAGGACAGGTCTGCGCTTGTTTCTTGGTGAAAGTGACATGTCCTACTGGCTATTTCTGATCCCTCAGACCCTTCTCATACTCCTGATTTCTCATAAATGCTTCTGATCCTTTATTCTTTAGCCCATACTTGCCAACGGTTGTGTTGACCAAACATATTCGGAGTGTTCACTTTGTGCCCTGGTTTTGCACATTGATGAATCTCTTAGGTCTTCATCTCAATAATGTAGACCTCATCCTCTACCTAACTTTGAAGGAATGCATTCTTGAAATCAATCTTCCAAAGATCCCATTCAAGGATAGTTGCTAAATAGAATGATTCTTACCATGTGAAGCTTGGCGACTGGTGCAAAGGCATCCAAGTAATCCTTTCCATAAACCAGGGCCTGAGTGAATCCTCTTGCTACCAGCCTTTCCTTGTTTCTCTCAATCTCCCCATCACTCATGTACTTGATGGTAAACACCCACTTGGAACTCACAGCCTTCTTCCCTTTTGGAAGATCTGCCTCATACCAAGTATGGTTGTGTTCCATGGCTTTGATCTCTTCACCAACTGCCTTAATCCACACCTTGTTATATTTGGCCTCTTCATAGGTGTTTGGACCAATTTTCCAACAAATTTTGGTGTTCTAAGGCTAAGTGAGCAAGAGATCAAACCGCTTGGATAGGATGAGTTATTGCTTTGTTATTGTAGTAAACTCTTGTGTTTTCCCAATTAGATGGAACTTTCCTCTCCCTTGTACTCCTTGTAACGCCCCTTTCCCATTCTCCGCTGACCGTCGAGCTGACCGGTCAACAATCAAACAAGAACATGACCGATCGAACCCGTGCAAGTCGAACAGGAAAAGTTCGTCACAGGACGAAGTCAGAGACGGATCGGTTTGAGACAAAGGCTCGCACTAATCCATATTTGACCTCGCTACCCTCACTTCCGTAATACAAGTTGTACACCTTGTACCACTTCGGTGAGTTGTGTCGGTTCGGACGAAACCTCATATCAGGGAAACAATTTCATTTCTGAGTAACCAAACGTTCAACACAACTTTTAATAGAATTTTTTACAAACAATCGTCATCTCAAAGCACATAAATCCAACACATAAAATGGCGCCAAAGCCGAACCGAAAATAAAACATCCAAAACCCCGAATCAAATCCCGTCACAAGCCATCCCGAAACTACACCGAGGCCTCCCGCGTCCGTCGCTGCTAAACCTGAAAAACACAAAAAGAGTCTAATGAGCGATCTAAGATCACCCAGTGAATCGGCTCCCCACTAATGGCTTCTAGTCTATCTAGAACTACAAATTCCCACCCCAAAACCCAAAATAACAATCAACAGGAATAAATGGTCGATCACGCACTACCATGTCGTGATAAACCAACACACACAACCAATGCCAAAGATAAAGATAATTAAGGGAATCGAAGGCACTGCGGCACATGTCCTCGATTTGACTCAATCTATCTATCGCGCAACAAAAGGAATATCAAACAACACTGGGCCCTACGAACTCGGGAACTTCCACGGGTTTACAATGTCACCTATGTGGTAACTAACCCACGACTCCTAAATGTGTACACAAGGTCCCACGAATAGGACACCGTTCTCCGTCCATCGATACGCGGTGACTCGGACTAGCCCTAGATAGCCAGAGTTTCCATGTGATTCGGCCCTAGGACATGACCCCGTATTCTCCGAATCACACACCTACCGGCGTCACCCGATAGGTTAACACCATAACCGAAATCACCATGACCCGGTTAGGTAAAAACCCGAGGATCCAATTGGGTCGGAAGTACCGGAACGTAAACAAAACCTAGGCTTGCGGAATCTAACGCACCCTAGAGTCCTAGTGCAGAAATATAAACACGCAGACTCGCTGGGACTCTAGCACAGATCACACAGTCAATATCAATAATAATAGCAAACCCCAACCATTCTGCAAGCCTCTACACTACCAATCTCACCGCTCTGACTAGGTAAGATACCTAGTCAACACCACTAACTTACCCGGTCCCGTGACCGGAGTAAGTGTCCACAGCAACTGCTCGGCCCAACACCGAGCAGTCTAACAAGCCTGCACATAGAGCTCACAACAACAGCAATACAATCACGCAATCACACAATCACACAATCACAACACAAGCAGGCTTATTAGGGTTTCTAAGTCTTTTAATCCATTCTGATCCGCTACCTTGGGTTAGCGGATTGCTAACCCGTAGACGGCTTACAAACTCACCACATTCCTTATTTAACCCATTCTAGATATCTTTTCTTAACTCCTCGATCCGTCGGTTTAGAGTTAGTAAACTTATTAACTCCCCGGCGTCTCATTATTAATTAACTTTATTCATTACCCAATCCCGCTATTAAACCTAAACCCCAATCCCGTTACAATATTCTATAAGTTTGTTTAGGTTTAATCTGTATTTTAATGTCGTCTTAATTCCCGTATATAGATTCGTTAACTATCGTCCTTATACAAATATAGATGCATATATGGTCCTAAACAAACGGGTCTATATGAATGCATCACCCAATCGAAAAGAAAGGGGCGGGAGGAATCGACCTTTTTCTACTATTCATTTGCGCCGGTAGCGGCACACAATCGATTAACCTTTTAAATTCTAAAACCCTAATATGCTTATTCAGTCTTATCCGGTTTATCATTAAACGTCCAATTAATTATTAATTACTAATCAGGTTAATTAACGGGTATGCAATCCTAGCACTACGGTTTCTCGATTCTCGGTCTAAATGAATCTTAAGGTTTGTGAGCCGACTCACAGTGAGATAGGCGCGGAATGACGGTCTGACGCGGTATGAATCCCGAGACCTCCGAACTGAAACCCGAACTTCCCGTACGAACGAACTCGAACCCCGAGGCTTCCCGAACACCCTGACATGAACCGCAAGTAGTCAATGGCCGGAGTCAACGCGTTGACCGGCGTTGACTTTGACCTCCGGTTGACCGTTGACTTTGACTGTTGACCGTTGACTTTGACTTGAACCGGTTGACTTCCCAAACCAAACCCGTTGAACCACTGAACCATTAGAACCAACTGAACCGGTCTAATTAGAACCGGTTAGGTTAAACCGGTTTTGGTCAAACATTGACCGGTTTGACCTAACCATTGACCAAGGCTAAACCAGCCTTAAACCAACCCAAATCTTGAATCAAACCATCCCATCACACTCCTTGAAGAACCGGCTGAAGATTGGCGGCGGTTGGGCTTCTCCGGTGACTTCTCCAGCGTTGACCGGCGGTGGTCCGGCGTTGACTGATATATCATGGTTTTTACCGGTTTTATGCCATGATATAATTGTGTTTTAGTGTTCTTTTGTGTTCTTTTAGAGTCTTTTACAGGTATAATCAGGTTTTGAGCAAAATTGGAGATATTGGAGCATTTTTGGGATTTTTGGAGTGTTTGGCCGAGAGATTGAGATCACTGTCCGATTTTGAGATCATGCATCGATCGACACACCTTTGGTGTCGATCGACACACTAGCGAGTTGGGCCGATACGGCGGTTTAATGAAGATTCAAGATTTTGCACTTTGGCCCAGAAGTTTCCAGTATTTACAAAAAAGCCCCAGCCGAGATTATGCCTATAAAATTAGGATTTTGGTGTTTATTTTACATACGCTTTCATAATTAAGAGCAGAGAGTTTTTAGAGCTATTGGGGCTGATCAGATCCTGTACTTCACTTTATTTTGGAGAAGATTTCGAACCCCTTTATTTATTTAATCTCTTTTATGATTTCTATTAATTCATTGATTATGCTTTCATATTCTATGTCTGAGTAGATTCATAGTTAGGTTTAGGGTTTCTCATTAAGGATTTCATGACTTGCTAGACTTGTTTAATTCAGTTAAGGATTCACATGAATAGAATGTTGTTCGATCTAAATTGAGTTTAATGTTAGTTCTAACCTGATCAATTAGATCTAGATCTTAGGTTGCTAAATACGACACGAGAGTGTGGTTTAGAATCTGAACTATTTAGGTTGAGCAATTAAACTTCTCGCAAAGAGATTTGGTTTAGTTTAATTGTGAACATATCGAACTTGAAATTAATGCTGGTTTAATCTGTTAATAATTGCAAAGAGATTTGGATTACTGCACTTAGGCTTAGAGAATTCTTGCAAAGACATTTGGTTAATTCTATATCCGTGATTTGAGTTCTAGAACTGTGCTTAATTAGATCCTGACTGATTGATTTGTCTGCTTGTCTGATTTCCTGAGAACGCCCTAGACTTAGCGCCTTTAATTAACTGCTTTCACCACCAACAATCTGCTACTTGTTTACTTTCTTGCTTTGCTATTTAGTTTACTACAATTTGCTTTCTTCTTAGTTTAAATTCCTACGGTTCTTTATCTATCGAGACCAGAGTCTCTGTGGATTCGATACCCTATATACTACAATCACTTAACTGTGCACTTGCAGTAGAATAGGATTAAAACCTGACCCTATCAAGTTTTTGGCGCCGTTGCCGGGGACTCTTTTGAGTCCTCGATAGATTTGAACTTAGGGTTTAGACTAGGTTTTTCGTTTTTGTTTTTGGTTACTAATATTTTTTTTTTTCTTTTTTTCTTTTTTCTGTTCTTGCGTTTCAGGTACGCCTGTAATCGCCTTGCATCGATCGACACGGTCCTGTGTGTCGATCGTCACATCATCGTGCTTGCATCGATCGACGCTTCTACTGCATCGATCGACACATATCGTAAGGAAGATGTATGATTTCTTTAGTTCAGGGATTGACAGCTCGCAGATAGCTGGGCGGAAGACTAAGGTAGACTCTCTACATAGTCTTGTACTTGGAAAGTATGCGCAAAGAGCTATCAACTGTGTTGGAGGGAATGAATTCTACAGTCAGGAATCTGCTTTTCAGAGACCCTTCCAGCAACAGAGTAACTCATTCTCAAGGAACTATGGTGTTTCTTCTTACCAAGCACCTACACATAAGAGCAGATTAGAAGCAAGGATTGAGCAGTTTCTTGAGGGAGAACAACAGATCACTGTGTCCTTCAACTCAAAGATAGATGCATTACATGAAGATCTGAACGGGAAGTATGAATCTTTGAGCACACATGTGAAGAAGCTGGATGTCGAAATCCAACAGACATCTCAAGCAATACAAAGGCATAATGAAGCTGGGAAAGCTGAACAGTACAGATCCATCAAAGCTGTGACCTTAAGAGATGAGATTGAGTTGCTAGGTGAAGAAGAGAGCATAATCTCGGATTTTCTGGATGAATATTGTCTGTCTGAGACATGCATCGATCGACACCCCCTTAGTGTCGGTCGACACGCAGTTCTGACGGCAATTTCGATTCCTCATGCCAAACGGAAATTGACCATTGTCGACACTGAAGGTCGACATCAATTTAATGACGACCGACACCCACTCTGCGTTGGTCGACGCGACAGTCGGGCAGACCCAAATTCGCCCAAATCTGATGTTTTTGCTAAGGAAAGGGTCTACAAACCTCCAATACCATTCCCAAAAGATCCTATAAGGTCTAAACATGAGCAGAGTGTAGTCAAATGCATGGTAGTGGTGGATAAGGAGATGAATGAAACTCCACCAGCTGAAGCTTCGCGAGTTCATCCTTCTGTGTTGGGATATGCAAAGAAGATGGTCTCCACTGATGGTCATTTAAAAGATGAAGCTTCAGTATCTGATAGTGGAGAGAAGAAGATGGCGGTTCCTCTTGAACCTGCTCTAACATCTTTAGAGCCTGCAACTGCTCATAAGCAGAAAGCTCCAGACATTAGATCTGCACCAAAGGTAAGGTATAAATCACCTAAGCTTAAACCTCCTGACCACATTGCTTTGAATGCAGGAAAACGCAGTATCCCACCCAAGCTTCGCTCCCGCCCTGATTCTACTCCTTCTTTCCTTGGGAACCTCATGATCTGAAAGCCTATACACCTCCTTGGATGAAGAGATATTCACAGAGACATTCAAAGTCTCTGTTGAAACCACCGTGAATCAAATCTCTATCCCATAGTCAAGCTAATGACTAAAAACAAGCGCTGAGTGGGAGGCAATCCACTGTTAGGTTCGTTTTTGTTTTTGTTTTTCGTTTTAATTTTTCTGTTTTTGTGTGTTCAAAGGCTTGAGAAACAGGCAAAATCGCATTGCATCGATCGACACACCTAGTTCATCGGTCGATGCAGTTGCGATTTACGGTTTACCGATTCAATTGCGGTACCGATTCAATTGCGGTACCGATTCAATTCACATAACCGCGAGCAAAATTCGCCTTGCATCGAACGACACCCTTGTGGCATCGATCGACACAGGGCGACGATAGGTACGTGTTCTGCAACTTTTGGATTGTTTCGATTTGATTATTTATTCTCACCGACCCTAAGCTTGACACTACTGGGGACAGTGTGTCTTAAGTGTGGGGGAGGTTCTACTAACTTCTTTCTTTTGTTTTCTTAGAGTCAGTTAAATTTTTCAAAATTTGTTTTATCGAGTCAAAACTTTTAAGTAAGAAACAATGATTTTTTTAGAAGATTAACAGCACTTGCAGGAACTTAAGTAACCATTGGGATGAAGTTGCAGATCAATCTTTGACTATTAGAAAACCCAGACACGGATCAACCTACTGAGGACACCCACATCGCTTCAGGTATCAGAGGATCCTTTACTGACTTCAATTTAATACTGACTTAATTTTCTCACCTAAGGGCTTGGAATACCTTGAGTCGGATTCCTTTGTTAGTTCTGACACAGCCTGTAAACCTGTCCTATTTGGTTCCCTTCTCCCTTTCCATAAAGTAAAAAAAAGAGTAATAAACTGAGGATGAGTTAGTAACTCGGAAGTGGTCTCTGGGAGTGGTAGCTACAACTATTACCTCCTGTGCATCCATGGAATGTGTCCAAAGTACACCCCAAAACGGGAAGAGCACTGATAAAAAAAATAAAATGATACCCAATGGGGAAAAATCAGAATGCTAAGGAAGGGAAAAGAGAAGAAAGGGACTATAGAAAGATAGTATGGTGGTCTAGAGCTGATAAGGTAAGAGTCCATGTGCCTTTGATCGATACTCCTTAGGTGAGACCGCACTTAAATACTTGCAGAAGTCAGTAGGGTGAATTTGAATGCGTGAATGTGATTGTGGAGTTCACTTAGGACAGTTGCTAAGTGTGGGGGAAGTATATGTTGGTCTTGATATCTGCAGGTTGATTCTTTCATGTGGTTTACTAAGGGGAATCTGAGTGTTGCTGCTTCTAAGATGAAAAGAGTTTCTGAAGAGTTTTCAAACCTCTTCACTACATTCTAGTTCTCTGTTTTGCTTGAGGGCAAGCAAAGGCTAAGTGTGGGGGAGTTGATATATCATGGTTTTTACCGGTTTTATGCCATGATATAATTGTGTTTTAGTGTTCTTTTGTGTTCTTTTAGAGTCTTTTACAGGTATAATCAGGTTTGGAGCTAAATTGGAGATATTGGAGCATTTTGGGGATTTTTGGAGTGTTTGGCCGAGAGATTGAGCTCACTGTCCGATTTTGAGATCATGCATCGATCGACACACCTTTGGTGTCGATCGACACACTAGCGAGTTGGGCCGATATAGCGGTTTAATGAAGATTCAAGATTTTGCACTTTGGCCCAGAAGTTTCCAGTATTTACAAAGAAGCCCCAGCCGAGATAATGCCTATATAATTAGGATTTTGGTGTTTATTTTACATACGCTTTCATAATTAAGAGCAGAGAGTTTTTAGAGCTATTGGGATTGATCTGATCCTGTACTTCACTTTATTTTGGAGAAGATTTCGAACCCCTTTATTTATTTAATCTCTTTTATGATTTCTATTAATTCATTGATTATGCTTTCATATTCTATGTCTGAGTAGATTCATAGTTAGGTTTAGGGTTTCTCATTAAGGATTTCATGACTTGCTAGACTTGTTTAATTCAGTTAAGGATTCACATGAATAGAATGTTCTTCGATCTAAATTGAGTTTAATGCTAGTTCTAACCTGATCAATTAGAATCTAGATCTTATGTTGCTAAATACGACACGAGAGTGTGGTTTAGAATCTGAACTATTTAGGTTGAGCAATTAAACTTCTCGAAAAGAGATTTGGTTTAGTTTAATTGTGAACATATCGAACTTGAAATTAATGCTGGTTTAATCTGTTAGTAATTGCAAAGAGATTTGGATTACTGCACTTAGGCTTAGAGAATTCTCGCAAAGAGATTTGGTTAATTCTATATCCGTGATTTGAGTTCTAGAACTGTGCTTAATTAGATCCTGACTGATTGATTTGTCTGCTTGTCTGATTTCCTGAGAACGCCCTAGACTTAGCGCCTTTAATTAACTGCTTTCACCACCAACAATCTGCTACTTGTTTACTTTCTTGCTTTGCTATTTAGTTTACTACAATTTGCTTTCTTCTTAGTTTAAATTCCTACGGTTCTTTATCTATCGAGACCAGAGTCTCTGTGGATTCGATACCCTATATACTACAATCACTTAACTGTGCACTTGCAGTAGAATAGGATTAAAACCTGACCCTATCAAGTTTTTGGCGCCGTTGCCGGGGACTCTTTTGAGTCCTCGATAGATTTGAACTTAGGGTTTAGACTAGGTTTTTCGTTTTTGTTTTTGGTTAATAATTTTTTTTCTTTTTCTTTTTTTCTTTTTTCTTTTTCTGTTCTTGCGTTTCAGGTACGCATGTAATCGCCTTGCATCGATCGACACGGTCCTGTGTGTCGATCGTCACATCATCATGCTTGCATCAATCGACGCTTCTCTTGCATCGATCGACACATATCGTAAGGAAGATGTATGATTTCTTTAGTTCAGGGATTGACAGCTCGAAGATAGCTGGGCTGAAGAGCACGGTAGACTCTCTACATAGTCTTGTACTTGGAAAGTATGCGCAAAGAGCTATCAACTATGTTGGAGGGAATGAATTCTACAGTCAGGAATCTGCTTTTCAGAGACCCTTCCAGCAACAGAGTAACTCATTCTCAAGGAACTATGGTGTTTCTTCTTACCAAGCACCGCCTGCACCTACACATAAGAGCAGATTAGAAGCAATGATGGAGCAGTTTCTTGAGGGAGAACAACATATCACTGTGTCCTTCAACTCAAAGATAGATGCATTACATGAAGATCTGAACGGGAAGTATGAATCTTTGAGCACACATGTGAAGAAGCTGGATGTCCAAATCCAACAGACATCTCAAGCAATACAAAGGCATAATGAAGCTGGGAAAGCTGAACAGTACAGATCCATCAAAGCTGTGACCTTAAGAGATGGGATTGAGTTGCTAGGTGAAGAAGAGAGCATAATCTCGGATTTTCTTGATGAATATTGTCTGTCCGAGACATGCATCGATCGACACCCCCTTAGTGTCGGTGGACACGCAGTTCTGACGGCAATTTCGATTCCTCATGGCGAACGGAAATTGACCATTGTCGACCTGTCGACATCAATTCAATGACGACCGACACCCACTCTGCGTTGGTCGACGTGACAGTCGGGCAGACCCAAATTCGCCCAAATCTGATGTTTTTGCTAAGGAAAGGGTCTACAAACCTCCAATACCATTCCCAAAAGTTCCTATAAGGTCTAAACATGAGCAGAGTGTAGTCAAGTGCATGGTAGTGGTGGATAAGGAGATGAATGAAACTCCACCAGCTGAAGCTTCGCGAGTTCATCCTTCTGTGTTGGGATATGCAAAGAAGATGGTCTCCACTGATGGTCATTTTAAAGATGAAGCTTCAGTATCTGATAGTGGAGAGAAGAAGATGGCGGTTCCTCTTGAACCTGCTCTAACATCTTCAGAGCCTGCAACTGCTCATAAGCAGAAAGCTCCAGACATTAGATCTGCACCAAAGGTAAGGTATAAATCACCTAAGCTTAAACCTCCTGACCACATTGCTTTGAATGCAGGAAAACGCAGTATCCCACCCAAGCTTCGCTCCCGCCCTGATTCTACTCCTTCTTTCCTTGGGAAACCTCATGATCTGAAAGCCTATACACCTCCTTGGATGAAGAGATATTCACAGAGACATTCAAAGTCTCTGTTGAAACCACCGTGAATCAAATCTCTATCCCATAGTCAAGCTAATGACTAAAAACAAGCGCTGAGTGGAGGCAACCCACTGTTAGGTTCGTTTTTGTTTTTGTTTTTCATTTTAATTTGGTGTTTTTAATTTTTCTGTTTTTGTGTGTTCAAAGGCTTGAGAAACAGGCAAAATCGCATTGCATCGATCGACACACCTAGTTCATCGGTCGATGCAGTTGCGATTTACGGTTTACCGATTCAATTGCGGTACCGATTCAATTGCGGTACCGATTCAATTCACATAACCGCGAGACACAGATATAACTATCTTGTAGACTTCTCATTAGTGGGTCATATCCGATCATATGTTAACTAACATATATCTATGTGACTGACTGCGATAATCATATCATTGGCTCCATGAAACTTAGCCAACATTCACCTCACAATCTAGTCTCTCACGGTTGTCAGTGTCCCACTTTGACAACCTCGACTAGGGACAAAACATAATTTATGTCATATTTAACTTACAGGGTTTCATGATCAAGTCCTCAACTTGATGACCTATAATATGTCATAAACTTATTTTGGGACCATTATTTAGATCACAATAAATAATGCTGAAATCAAATTTCATTAAAACACTTCCAAAGAATGTTCACAAGAGCATCTTATTACAACTAAAACAAAACTGAAACTCCCACTAGAATCAAGATTACATCTTAAGATCTCTAATGCCTACAGCAGTCGTATGACTCTCATGCTTAGGCCTTGGGAGTGACTTGGTCAGAGGATCAGCGACATTCTCGTCTGTCGGAACTCGGATGATCTTCACATCACCTCTATTGACGATATCACGAATCAGGTGATATCTCCTCTCAACGTGTTTGGACTTCTGGTGTGACCTGGGTTCTTTCGCCTGAGCAATGGCTCCATTGTTGTCACAAAACAAAGCCACTGGCTCCAAGAAACTAGGAACCACACCAAGTTCAGTCATGAACTTGTTGATCCAAACAGCTTCCTTTGCCGCTTCTGAAGCAGCAACATATTCAGCTTCCGTTGTGGAATCAGCTACGCTATTCTGCTTAGAGCTCTTCCAGCTCACTGCACCGCCATTTAGACAGAAGACATATCCAGATTGTGATCGGAAATCGTCTCTGTCCGTCTGAAAACTCGCATCGGTGAATCCATTCACCACAAGTTCTTCACTTCCTCCATACACAAGGAATTTATCCTTAGTATGTCTCAAATACTTGAGAATATTCTTGACAGCTATCCAGTGAACTTCACCTGGATCAGATTGGTATCTACTCGTCATGCTTAACGCGTAAGCTATATCTGGACGAGTGCAGAGCATGGCATACATAATAGATCCTATTGCAGAAGCATAAGGAATCCTATTCATGCGTTCTCGCTCAGCATGTGTCGCTGGACACTGCTTCTTGCTGAGACCAGTGCCATGAGACATCGGTATGAAGCCCTTCTTGGAATCATGCATCCTGAATATGTGCAGCACCTTATCAATATAAGTGTCCTGGCACAATCCAATCAGCCTGTTTATTCTATCTCTGTAGATTCTGATTCCAAGAATGTACGCGGCTTCTCCCATGTCTTTCATGGAAAAACAACTTCCGAGCCAAGTCTTAACAGACTGAAGCAACGGAACGTCATTACCGAGGAGGAGTATGTCATCGACATACAGTACAAGAAACGCAATTTTGCTCCCACTAGTCTTCTTGTAAACACATGGTTCCTCTTCGTTCTTGATGAAACCAAATTGTTTTACTGCTTCATCAAAACGAAGATTCCAACTCCGTGATGCTTGCTTCAATCCATAAATGGATTTATGAAGCTTGCATACCTTCCCAGCGTTCTTAGGATCGACAAAACCTTCAGGCTGTGTCATATACACATCCTCTTCCAGAATACCATTCAGGAATGCGGTTTTGACATCCATTTGCCAAATCTCATAATCATAATGAGCGGCAATCGATAGAAGAATCCGAATGGATTTAAGCATAGCGACTGGGGAATAGGTTTCATCATAGTCAATACCATGAATTTGCTTGAAACCTTTAGCCACCAACCTCGCTTTGTAAATCTGTACATTGCCATCCACGTCAATCTTCTTCTTGAAGATCCATTTACACTCAATGGGTTTTGCACCATTAGGTAAATCGACCAAGGACCATACTTGGTTTTCTGACATGGATCCCATTTCAGATTTAGAGGCTCCAAGCCACTATTCGGAGTCCGGGCCCATCATTGCTTCCGCGAAGGTAGCTTATTCGTCATTATCAATGATCATCAGATCATTTGAATCGGTCACGAGAAATCCATAGTATCTCTCGGGTTCGTGACGGATCCTTCCGGATCTGCGAACTTCAGGCTCCACAGGCGCCGGTTCCACAGAACTTTGTGGATCCAACTGCTGCTCTTCCTCAGCAGGTTGAGCAGTCTCCTGTGTATCTCGAATTTCTTCAAGATGTACTTTACTCCCACTATTTTTCTTAGAGAGAAACTTCCTCTCAAGAAAAGAACAGTCCCGAGCAACAAATACTTTGTTCTCAGATTGGTTGTAAAAGTAGTATGCCTTGGTTTCCCTAGGATAACCAACGAAGTAGCATTTATCTGATTTGGGTGCAAGCTTGTCAGAGATTAAACGTTTGACATAAGCCTCACAACCCCAAATCCTCAGGAAAGACAGACTAGGAACATTCCCAGTCCACAGTTCATGTGGTGTCTTTTCCACTGATTTAGATGGTACCCTATTCAGTGTAAACGCAGACGTTTCTAAAGCGTATCCCCAAAAGGATAATGGAAGATTTGAATGACTCATCATAGACCGAACCATATCCAATAAGGTTCGATTCCTCCTCTCTGACACTCCATTCCATTGGGGTGTTCCAGGAGGAGTGAGTTGTGAAATAATTCCACACTCGCTCAGATAGTCGCTGAACTCTTGACTCAAGTATTCTCCTCCGCGATCCGATCACAGAGCTTTGATACTTTTGCCAAGTCGGTTCTGTACTTCATTCTTGAATTCCTTGAATCTATCAAAGGATTCTGACTTGTGTCTCATCAGATAGACATAGCCATACCTACTGAAATCATCCGTGAAGGTAATGAAGTACTTATAATTTCCTCTGGCAACAGTACTCATTGGCCCACATACATCAGTATGAATAAGGCCCAATAAATCACTGGCCCTTTCATTTGGTTTGTTGAAAGGGGCTCTAGTCATTTTGCCCATTAAACAAGATTCGCATTTCTCACATGATTCAAAATCAAATGAGCCCAGAAGCCCATTCCGATGGAGCTTGATAGGTCAAGAATTAATCCCTATACTAAACTGCAAGTGTACAGCAATGTCAAAGTAGTATATAGGGTTATCGAATCCACAGGGACACTTGGTCTCAAGAGAATCAAACCGTAGGGAATGAATACTAGAAATAAGCAATGTGATTGTATTGAAAGTAGTGCGAGAAAGTAAATCAGTAGCAGAGATTATTGGTTGTGAAAGCAAGTAATTAAAAGCGTCAAACCTAGGGTATTCTCAGGAAATAAGACTAGCAGACAGTTCATTCAGCAAGGATCTAATTAAGCACAGTTCTAGAACTCAAAACACAGATATAGAATTAACCAAATTCCTTTGCGATAATTCTCTAAGTCTAAGTGCAGCAAACCAAACTTCCGTTTGCGAGAACTAACAGATTAAACCAGCAATAAGCTCAAGTTTGATATGTTCACAATTATCCTAAACCAAACTTTCGTTTGCGCAAAGTTTAATTGCCCAATTTAATTAGTTCAAATTCCTAAACCCCACTTCCGTGACGTATTTAGCAACCTAAGATCTAGATTCTAATTGATCAGGTTAGAACTAGCTTTAAGCACAATTAAATTGAAGAACAGATATAGTTATGAATCCTTAACTGAAATTGAACAAGTCTAGCAAGTCATGAAATCCTATGTGAGAAACCCTAAGTCTAACTAGGAATCTACTCAGACATAGATAATGAAAACATGATCATATGATAAGTAAATTGCATAAAAGAATAAGAGTAAAAGGGGTTCGAAATCTTCTCCAAATACAGATGATGAATTAGGTACAGATCAGCCCCAAAAGCTCTAAAAATCCTCTGCTCTTAATTATGAAGTTGTGTCTAATAAAAACTCTAAAAACTCTATTATATAGGCATAATCTCGGCCAGGGGCTTCTTTGTAAATATCAGGAACTTCTGGATCAAAGTGCAATATCTTGATTCTTCTAAACCGCCGAGTTTTTGGCCCATCTCGCTGGTGCAACGATCGTTGCTAGAGTGCAACGATCGACACCTTTCTCTGTCTCGGACAGTGAACTCTATCTCTCGGCCAATCACTCCAAAAATCTCCAAAATGCTCCATAATCTCCAATTTAGCTCCCAACCTGATTATACCTGTAAAAGACTCTAAACAAAGACAAAAGACACTAAAACACATCTATATCATGGCCTAAAACTAGTAAAAACCATGATATATCAACTCCCCCACACTTAGCCTTTGCTTGCCCTCAAGCAAAACATAGAACTAAAACATGGTGAAGAGGTTTGAAAACTCTTCAGAAACTCATTTCATCTTAGAAGCTACAATACTCAGATTCCCCTTAGTAAACCACTGAAAGAATCAATCACAGGATATCAAGACCAACATGTACTTCCCCCACACTTAGCAACTGTCCTAGGTAAACTCCACAATCACATTCAAGCATTCAAATTCTCCCTACTGACTTCTGCAAGTATTTAAGTGCGGTCTCACCTAAGGAGTATCGATCTAAAGGCACATGGATTCTTACCTAATCAGCTCTAGACCACCATACTATCTTTCTCTAGTCCCTTTCTTCTCTTTCCCTTCTTTAACAACTGATTTTTCCCCACTGGGTATCATTTTATTTTTTTTATCAGTGTTCTTCCCGTTATGGGGTGTACTTTGGACACATTCCATGGATCACATGAGAGATAATAGTGTTTGCTACCACTCTCATGACCACTTCGGAGTTACTAACTCATCCTCAGTTTATTATTATTTTTTTTTTTTACTTTATAGAAGGGGAGAAGGGAACTAAATAGGACAGGTTTACAGGCTGTGTCAGAACTAACAGGGAATCCGACATAAAGTATACCAAGCCCTTAGGTGAGAAATCTAAGTCAGTATTAGGGGTGAAGTCAGTAAAAGATCCTCTGATACCTGAAGTGATGTGGGTGTTCCCAGTAGGTTGATCTGTGATGGGGTTTTCTAATAGTCAGAGATAGATCCTGCAACTTCATCCCAATGGTTACTTAAGTTCCTGCAAGTTTTGTAAATCTCCTCAGAAAATCATAGTTTCTTACTTAAACAATTTTGACTCAATAAAACAAAAAATTTTGAAAAACGGACTGACTCTTAAGAAAACAGAAAGATAAACGTCAGTAGCACCTCCCCCACACTTAAGACACACTGTCCCCAGTAGTGTCCAGCGAAGGATCGGTAAAAAGAAAATAAAATAAATTGAAAAGGTGAGTTTATGTCTGTCGGGTTACCTCTGTCGCACAGCATCGATCGGTGCATTAGATGCATCGACCGTTACTTGGCGACTTTCGTGTATGGTCGATCGTTGCTCAGGACCGCAACGATCGCTGCAATGCGATTCCTTTCGTGTTGTGACGATCGATGCAGAAATGCATCGATCGCTGCACTGCGATTTAATCCGAGACCTGCAAACATGACTGCACCAGAAACAAAAACAAACGTAAAATCCTAACAAAAACACCAAAAATTAAAAAGAAAAACACCAGTACCTAATGGTGGGTTGCCTCCCACCCAGCGCTTGTTTAAGGTCAATAGCTTGACCGGACGCGCAAGGTTTTTCAAGTGCCAGAAGATCCTGACAGAGACTTTTTCTGTCTCTGTTCAAGTCTCCTCATCCATGGTGGAGAATAGGCTGTTGCAGAATGCTTCAGTCCAAGAAAAGATGGAGTAAAATGCGCTCCAGGATCTATTATCACAGTCTCATTCAGCTGCTCATCATCTGCTTCCAAGATCTTGAAAGTCTGTCCATCTATCAGTGGCTTCCGCAGCTTCTCCATCTCATATCGCAGTGTCTCATCTCCCAGGTGGAGGTCTATTAGACTCTGTCTAACATCAATCACAGCTCCTGCTGTAGCCAAGAATGGTCTCCCAAGCAATAAAGCTTCATCCGGATCGCAGGCGTATTTCAGCACAAGGAAGTCCGTTGGAACTAAGTAGTTTCCAACTCTTACCGGAATATCCATAAGGAGTCCTTCAGGAACTCGTATGGACTGATCAGCTAGGACAAGAGAGGTCCTAGTAGGAGCAAAATCCAACATACCCAGCTTCTCTGCCACAGAGTAAGGCATTATGCTCCCAGCAGCTCCTAAATCACACAGAGAACGCCTAAAACTATCTTCAAAGATAGAACAATCAAGTACAAAGACTCCAGGATCAGGCAGTTTCTTTGGAACCTTAGTTAACAGAACATCACTAATATGCTGAGGAACTACTATCACCCATTCTCTTAGCTCTTCATCTAATGGCAACATCTTGTTCAAATATTTCTGAACACATGGATGATAAGGTGGATCATCAGATGATGGAATTTCTTCCAAGTCTTCACCACTCTTTTCTAGCCTTTTCAGCTCTTCAATCTCTTGTTTAATCACTTCAGACACCTTGGGACTGTGCCAAATAGCTCGTGCATAGACATCTTCTGGAGTGATTTCAGATGTATCAGGGAATAGGCGGGCTAGTTCTGCATCAATCTCATTTTCATCCCACGGATTCTCTGCTTGTTCACGACCTGCATCGATCGATGCTAGAGGTGTATCGATCGTTGCATCGCGATTATCACAACTTCCACCCGAGAGTTTTTCACAGAAATCCGAAAATTCTTCCTCAGTCACCAACTCAGCCGTACTTAGCTCAAATTTCTCCCCTAGGTAAGATCCATCATTAATCATTACAGACCAGGCCTTAATATGAGTGTCTGCAACTCCTTTTCCTTTCAGTGAGCTGGACATCTGATTCACCTGAGTGTCCAACTGCTTCATGTGAGTGCTCAATGTCTCAAACTTCCCATTGAGGTCCTGATAGACAGCGTCCAGCTTCTTGTTGTTGTCTACAGAAAGCTTGGTTTGACTCTCCATCAGTTGTTCCATCATAGCTTCCATTTTGCTCTCATGGGCTGTAGGTGCAGGAGGAGTCTGATAAGATGTAGATCCATAGGTTCTCTGATTACCCTGTCCATAGGTCTTCTGAAAACCTCCATTCTGTCCTCCATTTGAGAATCTGTTCCCCTGTTGATTGTTAAATCTATTACCTTGGAAACCGGAACCTCCTATGAAATTCACTTCTTCTTCCTGAGTGTCCAACTCAGTTTGAATCACCTCCACATCTTGGGCAAAGTGGACAGCTTTCTTGTTTGTCAGAAGATTGTAGACTGTGTCCAATCTGGATCTAATATTAGCCATATCAGAATTCTCTACGGTTCCACCAGATCTCTTCCTCCTTTCATCCATTGTTTTGCAACTATTGCTGCCAATCAGGTTCTCTATCAACCGTTTAGCTTGTGTAGGAGTTCTGGTGCTGAAATTTGCATCACTGGAATTATCCAAAGCAGTCTGATAAGGGAGATCTATTCCTCTGAAGAAAATACCAATCAGCTGTACTTCTGTGAATCCATGGTGTGGACAATCACGCTGATACTGCTTAAATCTCATCCATGCGGTTGTCAAAGGCTCCACAGCTCCTTGGGAAAAAGTGAGTATGTCCTGTCTGGACTGATCTGAGCGCGCAGCGTCGTAGAAGTGACGCAGGAACTCACTCTTTAAGGCTGCCCAAGTAGTATACTGACCAGGTGCCAGTTGTCTCAGCCATGCACTAGCGTCTCCAGCAAGACTGTGCGGAAATAGCTTAAGGAACAGATAGTCCGGGCATACTCCTTCATACTTCATGCCAGTGACTATGTCCTCAAACTTGTCAATGTGATCCATAGGCTGCTCTGATTGAAGACCATGAAAAGCAATTTGTCTCATCAGTTGGTAGTAGATAGTTTTTACCTCAAAATCATTCCTTTCGAAAGCAGGAAGCACTAGAGCTGCTCGGTTTGCATGAAACTCATCAGGTCTATTGTAATCAGCTAGTGTCCTCTCATGAACTACCATCCGGCCTTCTGGCTCAACTTCATCAGGGATCACTCGTCCCTCAGCATCAATCCTTTGCCCAGCAGCATTGTAAGGATTGTTCTCTGGATCCCTCAGGATTCCATCAGCATCTGGTATCAAGATCAAGCGTTCTTGTACCATTCTCTCTCTCTTTTCTCTTCTAATAGTCCTCTCTAGACGTCCAAGTTCCTCTAGATTGAGATTAACTAAGCTCGAGTTCGGATTACTTCGAGTGTTCTGCGTTGGCATAAACTGTCTGTAATCGTCCAGCAACGATCGATGCTATCAGTGCAACGATCGATTCAATCTCAAATCGCTTAGCAACGATCGATGCAAGGGTGCAACGATCGACGCAAGGCGAAATTCGTACCTGCGACAGAGAGAAACCGAGAAAAATCAGCAAAATAAAATAAATAAAATAAAAACGAAAAATTTCTAGTAAAACCCTAAGTTCGGTCCTATCGAAGACTCAAAAGAGTCCCCGGCAACGGCGCCAAAAACTTGATAGGTCAAGAATTAATCCCTATACTAAACTGCAAGTGTACAGCAATGTCAAAGTAGTATATAGGGTTATCGAATCCACAGGGACACTTGGTCTCAAGAGAATCAAACCGTAGGGAATGAATACTAGAAATAAGCAATGTGATTGTATTGAAAGTAGTGCGAGAAAGTAAATCAGTAGCAGAGATTATTGGTTGTGAAAGCAAGTAATTAAAAGCGTCAAACCTAGGGTATTCTCAGGAAATCAGACTAGCAGACAGTTCATTCAGCAAGGATCTAATTAAGCACAGTTCTAGAACTCAAAACACAGATATAGAATTAACCAAATTCCTTTGCGATAATTCTCTAAGTCTAAGTGCAGCAAACCAAACTTCCGTTTGCGAGAACTAACAGATTAAACTAGCAATAAGCTCAAGTTTGATATGTTCACAATTATCCTAAACCAAACTTTCGTTTGCGCAAAGTTTAATTGCCCAATTTAATTAGTTCAGATTCCTAAACCCCACTTCCGTGACGTATTTAGCAACCTAAGATCTAGATTCTAATTGATCAGGTTAGAACTAGCTTTAAGCACAATTAAATTGAAGAACAGATATAGTTATGAATCCTTAACTGAAATTGAACAAGTCTAGCAAGTCATGAAATCCTATGTGAGAAACCCTAAGTCTAACTAGGAATCTACTCAGACATAGATAATGAAAACATGATCATATGATAAGTAAATTGCATAAAAGAATAAGAGTAAAAGGGGTTCAAAATCTTCTCCAAATACAGATGATGAATTAGGTTCAGATCAGCCCCAAAAGCTCTAAAAATCCTCTGCTCTTAATTATGAAGTTGTGTCTAATAAAAACTCTAAAAACTCTATTATATAGGCATAATCTCGGCCAGGGGCTTCTTTGTAAATATCAGGAACTTCTGGATCAAAGTGCAATATCTTGATTCTTCTAAACCGCCGAGTTTTTGGCCCATCTCGCTGGTGCAACGATCGTTGCTAGAGTGCAACGATCGACACCTTTCTCTGTCTCGGACAGTGAACTCTATCTCTCGGCCAATCACTCCAAAAATCTCCAAAATGCTCCATAATCTCCAATTTAGCTCCCAACCTGATTATACCTGTAAAAGACTCTAAACAAAGACAAAAGACACTAAAACACATCTATATCATGGCCTAAAACTAGTAAAAACCATGATATATCAACAAAACCTAGCAAGTTTTTGGCGCCGTTGCCGGGGACTCTTTTGAGTCCTCGATAGATTTGAACTTAGGGTTTAGACTAGGTTTTTCGTTTTTTTTATTTTTTGTTGCTAATTTTTTTCTTCTTTTTCTGTTCTTGCGTTTCAGGTACGCCTGTAATCGCCTTGCATCGATCGACACCCACTTAGTGTCGATCGTTGCATTCTCGAGCTTGCATCGATCGACGCTTCTCCTGCATCGATCGACACATATCATAAGGAAGATGTATGATTTCTTCAATCCAGGGATTGATAACTCGCAGATAACTTGGTTAAAGAGCAAAGTAGAGTCTCTGCATAGTCTTGTACTTGAAAAGTATGGGCAAAAAGCTATCAACTGCATTGGAGGGAATAAATTCTACAGTCAGGAATCAGCTTTTCAGGGACCTTTCCAGCAACAGGGCAACGCCTTCTCGAGGAACTGTGGTGTTTCTTCTTACCAAGCACCGCTTGCACCTACAGCTCATGAGAGCAGAATAGAAATCATGATAGAGCAGTATCTTGAGAGGCAACAACAGATCAGTGTGTCACACCACTCAAAGATGGATGCATTGTATAAAGATCTGAATGAGAAGTTC
This sequence comes from Orychophragmus violaceus, assembly GCA_030180135.1. NCBI lineage: Eukaryota > Viridiplantae > Streptophyta > Magnoliopsida > Brassicales > Brassicaceae > Orychophragmus > Orychophragmus violaceus. Next base: position 67,052,071 of record CM058240.1, on the reverse strand, counting down.
GAATCTTTGAGCACACATATGGAGGAGCTGGATGCAGCAATAGAGAGGCGAAATGAAGCTAGGGAAGCTGAACAGCACAGATCCATCAAAGTTGTGACCTTAAGGGATGAGATTAAGTTGCTGGATGAAGAAGAGAGCATAATCTCGGATTTTCTGGATAAATATTGTCTGCCTGATACATGCACCGATCGACACCCCCTTAGTGACGATCGACCCGCCGTTCTGACGGCAATTTCGAGTTCTTTCGAGAAACAGAATCGCCTTGCATCGATCGATACACATTATGCAACGATCGATGCAGAACGCACACATGTCCAGAAACCTGCAACAGTGCCAGAACGAGCTTACAAGCCCCGAGTGCCATATCCTAAGGTTCCTAAACCTTCCAAACAAGAGCTAGAAGTGGCTAACTGCATAAAAGTGATGGATAAGAAGGTGAATAAAACACCACCAGTTGAAACTTTGCGAGTTCATGCAAAGAAGATGATCTCCACTGACGGTCATCTGGAAGAAGAAGTTCAGATTGGTGGAACTACAGTATCTGATAGTGGAAAGAAGAAGAAGATGGCAGTTCCTCTTGAACCTGCTCTAACATCTTCAGTACCTGCAACTGCTCATAAGCAGAAAGCCCCAAGCATCAGATCTACATCAAAGGTAAGGAACAAATCATCTAAGCTTAAACCTTCTAATCACATTGTTTTGAATGCAGGAAAACGCAGTAGACCGCCCAAGCTTCGCTCCCGCCCTGATTATGATTTCTCATTCCTTGGGAAGCCTCATGATCTGAATGCCTATACACCTCCTTGGATGAAGAGATATTCACAGAGACACTCAAAGTCTCTGTTGAAACCGCCTTGAATCAAATCTCTTCCAATAGTCAAGCTAATGACTAAAAACAAGCGCTGAGTGGGAGGCAACCCACTGTTAGGTTCGTTTTAATTTTCATTTTCCGTTTTTATTTTTGGTGTTTTGATTTTCTATTTAAGTGTGTTCAGAGCCGAGAGAAACAGGAAAAATCGCATTGCATCGATCGACACACATTGTGCATCGATCGATGCGGTTGCGATTCACGGTTAAACGAATTGATTGCGGTTCAGACATCGGTTATCTACATAACCGCGAGCGATAATCGCCTTGCATCGATCGACACCCTTGGGCATCGATCGACGCAGGGCGACGACAGGTAAGTAATCTGCAACTTTTCGGTTTGTTCTTCAATTTGATTATTCTTTCACCGAGCTCATGCTTCGATTACACTGGGGACAGTGTAGTTTAAGTGTGGGGGAGGAAGCTACTGATGCACGCTTTTGTTTTCTTAGTTTTTCAAAAACATTGTTTTATTGAGTCAAAATTTGTATGAAACTATGATTTTTCGAGGAAACTTTTCGCTTGAACAGGAACTAAGTGACCATTGGACAGACTTGCAGAGCCTCTATGACTGTTAGAAAACCCAGACACAGATCAGCCTACTGAGGACACCCACATCACTTCAGGTATCAGAGGATCCTTTTACTGACTTCAACCTTAATACTGACTTAGATTTCTCACCTAAGGGCTTGGTATGCTTTATGTCGGATTCCCTGTTAGTTCTTACACAGCCTGTAAACCTGTCCTATTTAGTCCCCTTCTCCCCTTCTATAAAGTAAAAAAAAAATAATAATAATAAACTGAGGATGAGTTAGTAACTCCGAAGTGGTCATGAGAATAGTAGCAAACACTATTATCTCTCATGTGATCCATGGAATGTGTCCAAAGTATACCCCATAACGGGAAGAACACTGATAAAAAAAATAAAATGATACCCAGTGGGGAAAAATCAGTTGTTAAAGAAGGGAAAGAGAAGAAAGGGACTAGAGAAAGATAGTATGGTGGTCTAGAGCTGATAAGGTAAGAATCCATGTGCCTTTAGATCGATACTCCTTAGGTGAGACCGCACTTAAATACTTGCAGAAGTCAGTAGGGAGAATTTGAATGCTTGAATGTGATTGTGGAGTTTACTTAGGACAGTTGCTAAGTGTGGGGGAAGTACATTATGGTCTTGAGTTCTGTAGGAAAGTTTTCAGTGGATTACTAAGTGAATGTGATTGTGAAAGTTCCTAGGACGAAATGAGTTTCTGTGTTTTCAAACTTCTTTTCTTATGCTTTGGTTCTTTACTTGCTTGAGGGCAAGCAAGAGCTAAGTGTGGGGGAGTTGATATATCATGGTTTTTACCCATTTTATGCCATGATATAGATGTGTTTTTAGTGTCTTTTGTGTTCTTTTTAGTATGTTTACAGGTCTAGACACGTTTGGAGCCTAATTGGACGTTTTGGGAGCATTTGGAGCAATTCTGCACTACTTAGAGATTTCACAGAGTTCACTGGCTGCGTTTTCGCAGTGCAACGATCGTTGCAGTCTGTGCAACTGTCGTTGCAGTTCTGAGCCCAAAAATCTGCATTTTCCAGAAATTACAGTTTTTGCCCAGAAACTTCCCAGACTTGCAAAAAGGCCCCCAGCCGACTTTAGACCAATATATTAGGGTTTTTAAGCCATTGTTTAGGCTACGCTTTCATTAAGTCTTATTTTATTTCAGAGAGCCTTAGGGGCTGATCTTGCTCTCGAAAGAGAGAGGATTTCGAACCCCTGTTGATTATTCTGTTTTATGATATTTGGTTTTCTACTTAAGATGTTTTCTGTTTCGATGAACATGTCTGAGTAGTTTACCTGTTAGGTTGAAGGATTCTCATTAGGGATTTCAGAGAATTATAGTTTAATTAATCTGTAGAGATTTATATCTGCTAGTTCTTTATCTAAGTTGTTCTTAATGCTAAATCTGAAGTAGCTAATCAGAGTTATGATATTAGGTTGATTAATTCAGCGGAAGTTGGTTAATTTAACTAGAAAGAACTTAGATAAGCAATTAAACTTTGCGCAAACGGAAGTTTGGTTTAGGATAATTGTGAACATGGTCAAGAATTAATCCCTATACTAAACTGCAAGTTTTAGGCCATGATAAACTTGATAGGTCAAGAATTAATCCCTATACTAAACTGCAAGTGTACAGCAATGTCAAAGTAGTATATAGGGTTATCGAATCCACAGGGACACTTGGTCTCAAGAGAATCAAACCGTAGGGAATGAATACTAGAAATAAGCAATGTGATTGTATTGAAAGTAGTGCAAGAAAGTAAATCAGTAGCAGAGATTATTGGTTGTGAAAGCAAGTAATTAAAAGCGTCAAACCTAGGGTATTCTCAGGAAATCAGACTAGCAGACAGTTCATTCAGCAAGGATCTAATTAAGCACAGTTCTAGAACTCAAAACACAGATATAGAATTAACCAAATTCCTTTGCGATAATTCTCTAAGTCTAAGTGCAGCAAACCAAACTTCCGTTTGCGAGAACTAACAGATTAAACTAGCAATAAGCTCAAGTTTGATATGTTCACAATTATCCTAAACCAAACTTTCGTTTGCGCAAAGTTTAATTGCCCAATTTAATTAGTTCAGATTCCTAAACCCCACTTCCGTGACGTATTTAGCAACCTAAGATCTAGATTCTAATTGATCAGGTTAGAACTAGCTTTAAGCACAATTAAATTGAAGAACAGATATAGTTATGAATCCTTAACTGAAATTGAACAAGTCTAGCAAGTCATGAAATCCTATGTGAGAAACCCTAAGTCTAACTAGGAATCTACTCAGACATAGATAATGAAAACATGATCATATGATAAGTAAATTGCATAAAAGAATAAGAGTAAAAGGGGTTCGAAATCTTCTCCAAATACAGATGATGAATTAGGTTCAGATCAGCCCCAAAAGCTCTAAAAATCCTCTGCTCTTAATTATGAAGTTGTGTCTAATAAAAACTCTAAAAACTCTATTATATAGGCATAATCTCGGCCAGGGGCTTCTTTGTAAATATCAGGAACTTCTGGATCAAAGTGCAATATCTTGATTCTTCTAAACCGCCGAGTTTTTGGCCCATCTCGCTGGTGCAACGATCGTTGCTAGAGTGCAACGATCGACACCTTTCTCTGTCTCGGACAGTGAACTCTATCTCTCGGCCAATCACTCCAAAAATCTCCAAAATGCTCCATAATCTCCAATTTAGCTCCCAACCTGATTATACCTGTAAAAGACTCTAAACAAAGACAAAAGACACTAAAACACATCTATATCATGGCCTAAAACTAGTAAAAACCATGATATATCAACTCCCCCACACTTAGCCTTTGCTTGCCCTCAAGCAAAACATAGAACTAAAACATGGTGAAGAGGTTTGAAAACTCTTCAGAAACTCATTTCATCTTAGAAGCTACAATACTCAGATTCCCCTTAGTAAACCACTGAAAGAATCAATCACAGGATATCAAGACCAACATGTACTTCCCCCACACTTAGCAACTGTCCTAGGTAAACTCCACAATCACATTCAAGCATTCAAATTCTCCCTACTGACTTCTGCAAGTATTTAAGTGCGGTCTCACCTAAGGAGTATCGATCTAAAGGCACATGGATTCTTACCTAATCAGCTCTAGACCACCATACTATCTTTCTCTAGTCCCTTTCTTCTCTTTCCCTTCTTTAACAACTGATTTTTCCCCACTGGGTATCATTTTATTTTTTTTATCAGTGTTCTTCCCGTTATGGGGTGTACTTTGGACACATTCCATGGATCACATGAGAGATAATAGTGTTTGCTACCACTCTCATGACCACTTCGGAGTTACTAACTCATCCTCAGTTTATTATTTTTTTTTTTTTTACTTTATAGAAGGGGAGAAGGGAACTAAATAGGACAGGTTTACAGGCTGTGTCAGAACTAACAGGGAATCCGACATAAAGTATACCAAGCCCTTAGGTGAGAAATCTAAGTCAGTATTAGGGGTGAAGTCAGTAAAAGATCCTCTGATACCTGAAGTGATGTGGGTGTTCCCAGTAGGTTGATCTGTGATGGGGTTTTCTAATAGTCAGAGATAGATCCTGCAACTTCATCCCAATGGTTACTTAAGTTCCTGCAAGTTTTGTAAATCTCCTCAGAAAATCATAGTTTCTTACTTAAACAATTTTGACTCAATAAAACAAAAAAATTTTGAAAAACGGACTGACTCTTAAGAAAACAGAAAGATAAACGTCAGTAGCACCTCCCCCACACTTAAGACACACTGTCCCCAGTAGTGTCCAGCGAAGGATCGGTAAAAAGAAAATAAAA
>CM058240.1:65152637-65246374 GCA_030180135.1 Orychophragmus violaceus | reverse complement strand
TATTCGAATATATGATGAGTTGGATTACTGTAATCTTTTACGGATGCTGTTTTTCATGGGTTATTTCATCAAATATACAAAAATATTTAGACCACTACGAGATATGTTAAAACGATATTAACTCATATCCATAATGAAAATAAATGGATTATCATATCTAAACTTCACAATTATGTATTTTAATGGTTTTAGTTATCATTTTTAATTTTATTAGTTTTCTATATTTTTCATTGATTTTATTTTCTTTTCCTATGTTCTTCTATTTTATATAATTTTTTTAATAATCATTTTTCTCATTTTATAACATTTTTTTCTATTCTGAATATAATTATTGCTATATTTTAATATTTTTAGTTATCATTTTAGATTTATTTTTTATATATATATATATATATATATATATATATTTCATTGATTTTATTGTATTCATTATGTTCTTATATTTTGTATAATTTTTATTATCATTGTATCTCATTTTTATTATATTTTCTTTCTATTCTTAATAATAACTATTCTATTATTTATATTTTTTATGGTTTTTTTGCATCTAGTTTTCAATTATTATAATTTTTTAACAAAGCTATCTTTACTTTTAGTTTTATAATTCTTTATTTCACTTTTATTGATATTTTTTTAATTTTGATTATTTATTATATAAAAATATGAAAGATATATAAAATTTATAATATATAATATTTATATATTTATGAGATTATAAATTAAATTCAAATTTGAAATGTATTTTTAACAGTTTAAATTAATTAAATTAAATACTATATTTGTTTTAGTTTAATGATGATGTGGAATTTTTTGATTAAATTAAATTTGACGTGTCAGCTTGAGAGAGCCCCCTTTCTCTCATTATATATAGGATTGTTTAACAAATAATTTATTAAAAATAAAAATAAAATTTATGTATGAATATATGTTGTTCCATAACAAAATATAAATATTTTATGTAACGCAATACATATTAAATTTACATTACATAATTTTTACAATGACTATTTTCTATAAAAAATATAATATTATAAAATTATTTGTAATATCATTATCGCGAGTTAAAACACAAGGTAAAACCTAGCTTAGTATTAAAATAGCAATACTTTTATCGATTAATTTTCTAAGTTTCAAACAAATGTATACATTTTATAAATTCACATTTTAATATTTGAATTTGATTAGGATACTGATGGACATCCTACTATATTGTTTCAATATATATATGATTTTAAATGATAAATAAATAAATATTATAGGTAAAGAATATAAAGATGAATAAAAATGTAAGTCTAAAATTTAAGAAAAATATGTTTAGCATAACTCAAGTGATAAGATTACTTATTATGTAAATTTTATTACTTGGTGATGATAGATTACATTATAATCCTTGTTTTTATTGTGTTTTTGAGTCTTTATCGATTCGTTTAATCTATTTGAAGCCATTTAAGGTCAAAAGAAGATTTAGAATGAATATTGGACCAATTGGAGAAAAATACTTAACTTGGTAAAAATTGTGATTTTGGTGAGAGTGGTCTATACCGAACGATCCAGACAAGGAACGCCCGCTACCAAGGATAACTATAAATCAGAATTATCAATACATGAGGGACTGATCAATCCCAAATTTCCCATAAGCCTTGTGATCTCTGATTGATCAACCCTTGAGCATATTGCACATAAGCCATGTTATTTTAGATTGATCAATCTATGGAGGGATTGATCAATCCCCAGTGCCTCAGCCAGAGTTCCCGCTCCAACAGCAAGACCGTTTGGTCTATCGAGAAAAAGGGAATATTCCAAGTTGCCATAAAATTTTCCATGATGTATCAAAAATACATCACAGTCGCCTGAACATGGACCTATCATTATTCTATCATTTTCTTCATTTCTGTAGAAAAAATCATGTGAATTAAGAGAGAGAGAGAAAGGAGAGAGAGAGATATATTTGACTATTTTGTAGGATAAGATCGATATATTTTTAACTTGATAAAAATATTATAATTAGTTAATATTAATATTATTTGAATATAATGCGTTTGATTATTGTAATGTTTTACGGTTGCTGTTTTTCATGGGTTATTTCATCAAATATGCAAAAATATTTAGACCATTACGAGATATGTTAAAAAAATATTAACCGATTTCCTTAATGAAAATATTAAAAATAAATGGATTATCAAATTTAAACTTCATAATTCTGTATTTATATAAATTGTTTAACTATTTTTTTATTATAAGTCTAAAATATAAGAATATGAATTTTAATATGTTTAGCATAACTCAAGTGATAAGATTACTTAATATGTAAATTTTATTACTTAGTGATGATAGATTACATTTTAACCACATTATAATCCTTGTTTCCATTGTGTTTTTGAGTCTTTATCGAGTCGTTTAATCTATTTGAAGCCATTTAAGGTCAAAAGAAGATTTATGATGAATATTGGACCAATTGGAAAAAAAACTTGGTAAAAATGGTGATTTTGGTGAGGGAGGTCTATCCCGAACGATCCAGACAAGGAACACCCTCTACCAAGGAGAACTATAAATGAGATTTATCAATACATGAGGGATTGATCAATCCCAAATTGCCCAGAAGCCTTTTGATCTCAGATTGATCAACCCTGGAGCATATTGCACATAAGCCGTGATATCTTAGATTGATCAATCTATGGGGGGGATTGATCAATCCCCGGCGCCTCTGCCAGAGTCCCCAATTCAACCGCAAGACCGATTGGTCTGGCGAGAAAAGTGGAATATTCCAAGTTGCCATAAAATTTTCAATGATGTATCAAAAATACATCACAGTCGCCTGAAGATGGATCTATCATTATTCTATCATTTTCTTCATTTCTGTAGAAAAAATCATGTGAATTAAGAGAGAGAGAGGGGGGGGAGAGAGAGATATTTGACTATTTTGTAGGATAAGATCGATATATTTTTAACTTGATAAAAATATTTTAATTAGTTAATATTAATATTATTTGAATATATAATGTGTTTGATTATTGTAATGTTTTACGCCTTCTGTTTTTCATGGGTTATTTCATGAAATATGTAAAAATATTTAGACCACTACGAGATATGTTAAAAAACATATTAACCCATTTCCTTGATGAAAATATTAAAAATAAATGGATTATCAAATTTAAACTTCATAATTCTGTATTTATATAAATTGTTTAACTATTAGTTTATTAAAAATAAAAATAAGTTTTATATATGAATATATGTTGTTCCATAATAAAATATAAATATTTTATATAACACAATACATATTAAATTTACATTACATAGTTTTTACAATGGCTATTTTATTAAAAAATTATTATATTAGAAAATTATTTTTGATATCATTATCGCGAGTTAAAACACATGTTAAAACCTAGCTTAGTATTAAAATAGCAAATACTTAATCGATTAATTTTCTAAGTTTCAAACAAATGTATACAATTGATAAATGCACATTTTAATATTTGAACCTGATTAGGATACTAATGGACATCCTACTATATCGTTTCAATATATATATGTGATTTTAAATGATAAATAAATAAATATTATATGTAATATAAAGATGAATAAAAATGTAAGTCTAAAATTTAAGAAAAATATGTTTAGCATAACTCAAGTGATAAGATTACTTGTTATGTAGATTTTATTACTTGGTGATGATAGATTACATTCTAATCCTTGATTTTATTGTGTTTTTGAGTCTTTATCGAGTCGTTTAATCTATTTGAAGCCATTTAAGGTCAAAAGAAGATTTAGGATGAATATTGGACCAATTGAAAAAAAGACATGGTAAAAACGGTGATTTTGGTGAGGGAGGTCTATCCCGAACGATCCAGACAAAGAACACCCGCTACCAAGGAGAACTATAAATGAGATTTATCAATACATGAGGGATTGGTCAATCCCAAATTGCCCAGAAGCCTTTTGATCTCAGATTGATCAACCCTGGAGCATATTGCACATAAGCTGTGATATCTTAGATTGATCAATCTATGGAGGGATTGATCAATCCCCAGAGCCTCAGCCAGAGTCTCCACTTCAACAGCAAGACCGATTGGTCTTGCAAAAAAAAGGGGAATATTCCAAGTTGCCATAAAATTTTCCATGATGTATCAAAAATACATCAAAGTCGCCTGAAGATAGATCTATCATTATTCTATCATTTTCTTCATTTCTGTAGAAAAAATCATGTGAATTAAGAGAGAGGGAGAGGGGGGATAGAGAGAGAGAGATATATATATTTGACTATTTTGTAGGATAAGATCGATATATTTTTAACTTGATAAAAATATTATAATTAGTTAATATTAATATTATTTGAATATATGATGTGTTTGATTATTGTAATGTTTTACGGTTGCTGTTTTCATGGGTTATTTCATAAAATATGCAAAAATATTTAGACCACTACGAGATATGTTAAAAATATTAACCCATTTCCTTAATGAAGATATTAAAAATAAATGGATTATCAAATTTAAACTTCATAATTCTGTATTTATATAAATTGTTTAACTATTAGTTTATTAAAAATAAAAATAAATTTTATATATGAATATATGTTGTTCCATAACAAAATATAAATATTTTATATCAACGCAATACATATCAAACTTACATTACATAGCTTTTACTACAACTATTTTATTAAAAAATATAATATTAGAAATTATTTTCAATATCATTATTGCGTGTTAAAACACATGTCAAAACCTAACTTAGTATTAAAATAGCAATACTTTTATCGATTAATTTTCTACGTTTCAAACAAATGTATACAATTCGTAAATGCACATTTGAATATTTGAATCTGATTAGGATACTGATGGACATCCTCTTATATAGTTTCAAAAAAAAAAAAATATATATATATATATGATCTTAAATGATAATTAAATAAATACTATATGTAAAGAATATAAAGATGAATAAATATGTAAGTCAAAAATATAAGAATATGAATTTTAATATGTTTAGCATAACCCAAGTGATAAGATTACTTATTATGTAAATTTTATTACTTAGTGATGACAGATTACATTTTAACCACATTATAATCCTTGTTTCCATTGTGTTTTTGAGTCTTTATCGAGTCGTTTAATCTATTTGAAGCCATTTAAGGTCAAAAAAAGATTTAGGATGAATATTGGACCAATTGGAAAAAAGACTTGGTAAAAACGGTGATTTTGGTGAGGGAGGTCTATCCCGAACGATCCAGACAAGGAACGCCCGCTACCAAGGAGAACTATAAATGAGATTTATCAATACATGAGGGATTGATCAATCCCAAATTGCCCAGAAGCCTTTTGATCTCAGATTGATCAACCCTGGAGCATATTGCACATAAGCCGTGATATCTTAGATTGATCAATTTATGGAGGGATTGATCAATCCCCAACGCCTCAGCCAGAGTCCCCACTTCAACATCAAGACCGATTGGTCTGGCGAGAAAAGGGGAATATTCCAAGTTGCCATAAAATTTTCCATGATGTATCAAAAATACATCACAGTCGCCTGAAGATGGATCTATCATTATTCTATCGTTTTCTACATTTCTGTAGAAAAAAATCCTGTGAATTAAGAGAGAGAGAGAGAGAGAGAGAGAGAGAGAGAGAGAGAGAGAGAGAGAGAGAGAGAGAGAGAGAGAGAGAGAGAGAGAGAGAGAGAGAGAGAGAGAGAGAGAGAGAGAGAGAGAGAGAGAGAGATATATTTGACTCTTTTGTAGGATTAAATCGATATATTTATAACTTGATAAAATATTGTTACACGCCGTACGTGTCTTTGTAATATAAACAAAGCCTAAATATTACACAAACTGTTGGCATTTAAGGAGTGTTTCTCTTCAAGACCCCCATCAAATCAACACTAATCATGGTTAAATATCATGAAAATGAGAGTTACGATGCTTGGTGAACTTGCTCTGTTTTTTATTAAAGGCTGCCATAATTTATCGACTTGAGTTCCATGCCACCACTACAACTGTTTTGATGAGATTAATAATCCCATTGTCGATTTGAAAATATAACTAATTTCATTAAGTACTTTAAAACGATAATATATACAATACTTGAAAAGTCAATCGTAACATAATCTACTACATATAACAAACCACATATTAATTAAGGATCTTCATGAAAATAACATGGCCAAATTCCGAAATTATCTCTCATGACTGAAAAGAGGAATAGTGACTCAATGGTACAAAAGCATGTATCGCACATGTTTGTACCTTTGAAACCATATTGCCACCAACACAACCAAGTTTTTATCGGAGCACACATATATCTATGAACCCTTGTTTTTATTCTCTAAATATAATTATGAAGTTCTCTTCGCCTCTCTATGTTTCTTTCTCCATGTATGGATGCTTGTCTAGCTGGCTTTAAGATTTTCAAGGGAATTGATGAATCAATGAACTAAACATATATATGGATTATTAACTGAATGTCTTTCATTTGTGGTTGTGTGAAAATCTGAAAGAAGATTAGCTACCTTGTTTTAGATCTTAGGTTGTTTAGCAAAACAAAAGTTGGTTAAATGCTATAAAGAACATATATGTTATTGCGATTTGTGAACGTTCCGAACTTATACTGTAACTACCGCTTATATGAAATTCTAAGGGAAGTTAGGTTGATAGACAAAGGTAGGTTGTGAAATAGAAGTTGGTAAATTGTACGTTTATATTTGAGTTCGAGACAATGCTAGACAGCTTCCCTAAATAATTTATTGTTCCATGATACTAGATTCTACAAAAATATTCTTGCCCCCAACATTTTTTAGTTATTATATTAACTAGGAAATTACCCGCGCTACGCCGCGGGATTATTTATATAATTCTTTTTTAATCTGTTTTTAACACAAAGTAATAATTGATTTGATAGTTTGTCGAAGTGATTTTTGAAATAAAAAAATATATAATAGAAATGTATTTAGTACAAAATTATTTGTTTTTATAGTCGTGTTCTTGGCTTCTATTTTCCTTCCAAGTTCATATGTCTTGTTATGTTTTTCTTCATTAACCTATGAATTTAAAATTAGTATATAGAATTTTATGGATCATAAATATGTGTGTTACATTGTAAGAGGTTTTACGAAATACCTTGTTTTGTAACTTGTAGATTGTTAATGATATTTCAATAATAATTGTTTTTTAAAAAGTGTGGAAAGGTTCTATTTGTAAATCTAAATAAAATATAAAAATATAAATTTAGTTTATTTTTCTCATATATTGAAATTATGACGAATTTATATAAAAATAATTTAGGATTAGTAAATTAAAGTTATGAAAACTAACACTTTTTCTGGTTTCTAATTTTTATTAAAAATGGTGAATTTTAGACTATATAAAACTTTTAGATTGACTTATTATATTCTAAATTTGAGAATAGTTTGTTTACCTTTTTTGGAATGGTTAATGTCTTTTTGGTATTTCGTTTGACTTTGAAAATCTGAAACCTTCTTCTTCTTGCTTGTCTTGTAATCTCTATAGTTTTAAAATATAAAAATTGTGATTCATGATGATTCATATTATTTTTTTTCAAAAAATAGATCTTAAGTAAAAAAAAAGTAAGGTTTACTCAAATTTTTTTTAATACATTACCAAATGGTTCCAACTGGAAGCTTGATGTCCTTACCCAAATGAAAGTTTGACTATACAGATTAGTATGACTGTTACTGTCTACGTTATAAATCATAATTCTACTTAAAATATACCTAGATTGTTTGGTCGAAGTTTCTGAATTTTCTTCTTTCTTTGTTGTCTTGCTGTTTTTATGAGCATGATTTTTTTATGTTTCCATCTGGGGACTTGGAAATCAAAGTTGATCACTGATATTTGCTTCTCTTGTCATGGGTGGTTTGTTGATGACGAATGATGATGATGAATGCTAATAATATTCTTTAGCCTACATAAGCATAAGACTTGTATGGGATATCAAAGGGCAATTAATTTTCCGATGAAGCTTTTGGAATCATGGTAAAATGCTTAAGTTTTCTATATTGTTGATTTTAATGTTACGCTAGTTACAAAATCATTAATGCTCGAATTAAGTTTTTTTTAATTCATATTTATGAGTGTTTTGACAATTTAAAAATATGGTTGTTCTATCGACAAAAAATTACAACAAAAGGAGTATAAGTCAATGGTGAAACAAATTTGTTTAACTTTTTTAAACTCAATTTGTACAATGATTTCTTTGAAAATTATTTTGGTTTCTTAAACACCTAATCATTTTATATTTGCAAAGAAGTCTATTTTATTTTGAGAGGATTACAAAATCATTGTTAAACAGATACATAAAACTAATAATATGATATAGCCACTGACCAAAATCATAAACTATTCCGGTTATTATACAAGATTTTACAGTTTTAAAAGCCTATCATACTATAAGCCGATTCTTTTGAATGTCAACGTGTCTCATTCCACAAAGTCGCTCATCTCTGATATGTCACCAGAGCCTATACTAAAACAATAGAAATGTAGATTAGGCAAAATTGGACATAGAACTTGGATAGATCCAAATAGCGGCCAAAAAACTCTGTTTGTGCATTCCCATATGATAGGATGCTTCTCAAAGATGTAAACCAATGCACAGAATAATTTACAAATGAGGCTTTAGCTAGCAAATATCAAAGAAAACTATAACATAGTATATTAAGCGTTGCATTATATACCTTTTAGGAATGCATTTTGATGATCCTCATACTTCAATTCATAAGAAGCTTTCTCTTCCTCTGTTGGAATTTCTCCTCTGCTTTTTTTTGGCTCCTCTGTCTCCTCAAGCTCTGGTCTCTTGGCTTGTTTTCCTCTTCTCCTGCAGTCACACATGTCAGTAAATCAAAGATGTAAACCTATGCACAGAATAATTTACAAATGAGGCTTAAGCCAGCAAATACCAAAAAAAAACTATAACATAGTATATTAAGCGATGCTTTATATACCTTTTAGGAATGCATTTTGGACGATCCCCATACTTCAATTCATAAGAGGCTTTCTCTTCCTCTATTGGAATATCTCCTCTGCTTTTTTTTTGCTCCTCTGTTTCCTCAAGCTCTGGTTTCTTGGCTTGTTTTCCCCTTCTCCTGCAGTCACACATGCCAGTAAGTCAAAAAAATTTGGATTGAAAAAACTGAAACTTTGTTCGATGGTATAGATTGATGAAATGTATATTGGCTCACGCTGAGGTGGAGATTGGTCTTCAAGTCTATAGCTATTGTTGCTGTTGTTAAGAGGTTTTTATTCATCTTCCCTTGAAAGGTTGTCGCTTACTAAACACAAACCTTTGAGACTGCTCTCCTCCATCAAAACCAAAATCTTTTATAGCTTTAGTGTCACCGACTAATATAACTTCTTCAGTCTCACTGTTGTTTTCAGTTTCTCTTTCTCCATTCACTAATCCTTCCCTCGTTCTCCTCCCCTGTGTTTGTGGCAGAAGATGTCTGAAGAGCAGACGTCTAATTGTGATGAGCAAGCTCTGGAGCACCATCAAGATTAGTCTTTTCCGTCAGAGCTTTAGCCTTCAGTGGCTCCTTCATTATGATCTCAACTTGATCAGGTTTCAGGCCTTCTCATGAACAACAATGAAACAAATAGAGTAATCAAAAACCAAGCAAAACGTCAAACAGTTTGCACAAGATTAACTGCTATAGAAAATTGATTCCTCATGCATATATTCAAAATTCAACGCAGAGAAGACCAGAGGAGTAAAATTTTCACAAAGACAATACAAAAGGAGTAAAGAACTGAAATTTTCAAAATCGGAAGAAAATTTGAAGATATATGAAAAGGGTCCATCACATTAGACATAATTCTAAAACCTTAGCGATGTAAGAGAACAATAACCAATACTAAGAGAATCAGACACAACGATATCCACGAAAGTATAATAGCCAAAATATTAGATCAGGATTACGCATCAACGGAAATGAGAGAAGATCGAATCAGAAGGAACATGAAAGAGATCGTTTACCTTTCCACGGTCGTTGGTGAGTTTCGAAACCTACAAAACACGAAGAATCACTGCTCAAGATTCTCGGATCTAAAAGAATGAAAAAAGATTTTAGGTTTGTGAAGGGAAAAGCTGGAATCAAAGAGCCAAAAGTTAGGATCGTTTACCTCAAGTGACATGCAAGCGGTTGTTACCCTTCAAATCATCTGAAACACGAAAAGATCAAGCTTAGAATTCTCGGATCTAAAAGAATCTAAAACGATCTAAGGTAAGAGGTGAGTTCGTTTACCTATCCACAGTGGTTGGTGGACCTCAAATCCTCCTGAAGACGATGACTTTCATGTGGTAGAAACAGGTGAGAAACCTAAGATCTTGTTAGGGCATAGATCTATACACGGAAGACGAAGGGATAGAAGAAAAGGGTATGAAAAAGCTGAAAGATAGATATTCTTTAGTCGAAGTTTTGTAAGGCCTCGGTGGCTACGATCGACGGTGTGAAAAGGTATGAAATCGCCATTGTAGAGACGACGGATAAATCGCCATTTCGCCGTCTGAGAGAGAAAGATGGAGAGAGAGCAGATGGAGAGAGAAGGTGATTCTGCAAATGAGCCTTACCATAATTGTTTTTGGTCGAAAAAAATATTTTTCGTTCAATTTTGTTTTTTCTTCATTTCGGACAGGTGATGTATGACGTGGTAAAAATGTTTTGTCTTGATTGGTTTGAACGATTTTTTCAGTAATTGAGGTGTCGCCTCCAGAATCTCTCCCCATGCTGAGGTGTCATGATTCTGGAGAGACATTCTCCCATTATATATATAATTGATTAATTTTCTCTTGTTACAATCAGTATTAAAACCATTTCTATTTGTCTTAACTCTGATTTTGTCTAAACGAATTTTAGTGCAAACTCGGCTCTGTGGAATTTAATCCCTAAGTATCACAACACATTTTTGTGCACTTGCAGTAGTTCGAAACGGTTTAAAACTCGTGAATCAAGTTTTTTGGCACTGTTGTCGGTGACCAATTTAGTTCCCTACGATTTAAAAGATTTAAAAGTTAGTCTAAGAATACTAACTTGTTATTTTTAATTCTCATGTTGTTTCAGGTGTATATACACAAGTCTGCATATCATGAACAAGCAAATGAACAAAAATCAGTCGAAATCTATGAATGCTCGTTTGACTGTTGAGTTACAAGAAATGCGATAAAAATGCACTAGAAAATGCAACATATGCATCAGCATTTTAATTTTAATTTAATTTTAATTTTAAATTTAATTTTTCTTATTTATTTGCATTTTTAAATTTTTATTTTTAAGATAAAATAAGATTAATTAGTAGTTTAATCATAATGATAATTTAGTCTTTCTACATACTTTTAATACTAACTTAGTAAACTTTTAGTGAAGGATATTAAGTTTATTTCTTATATATAAAAGTACATGTTTGAGGCACCAGAGACGGTACACGTATGATTTTAAAAATGCTTTAGATGATTGCCACATCATCTCCAAAAAAATCGTGTTGGGCCAAACCTATATTTTACAATTCTGCCATATCTAAAATCTTTCTATTTTATGTGGGTTTGGGCTGTGTTAGAAGAAACCCATGTAAAAAAAAAAAAGACCAACCCGTTACGATTCTTCGCGACTTCCCAAATTAATTTGCACACTTTACTGCATCTTCTTCATTTTCTCTGGTCTCTTCCTCTCCTTTTCACTTCTAAATACAATTCTAATTCCAAATCATACGACAACGATGGAGAAGACACGGTGGATCATTGGTAAAATATCCCATTTATTCATTTTTTCACATCAATTTTTGGGGTTTGAGATCTGCAGGTAGCCCATGTATTGAATTCATGTTTCTTCATCCATCACTATAATCTTAGAAGCATCGAATGGTAGGATGATGAACAAGGCTTCAAATGCTTCTCAAATCAGAAGCAGTGCTGATTGATGTTTTGAAGCGAGTGTTTGTTTCCTTATCCTTGATTTCTTGCTTCTTCCACAACTAATTTACTCATCATCTCCATACCTTAAACAAGGAGCTCACGGATGTGCTTGCCTGCTCTCCATCAGCGCTGCATTTTCCAATCTCGGTCTACTTCTTCCTTAACGAAGGTCGTTCCTTTGGCCATCTTGAATTATTGTCTGGAAATATTGATTATGCTAATGCCAATCTAGAATCAAGAGATGATGCAATATATGATTGTTTTAGCAATTTGGTTTTATTTCATGGTTGATTAAGTAAACAAAGGCATTGATATGTGAAAGTATATGGGATCACACACATGTGTTGAAGAGGAGCCCAGTTTCGACAGAGAGTTCGTGAAGCTGCGAACCTGCAGGAAAATAAACCGAGGTCTGGTTATGGATTTCACTATATTTGTCTTTGTTGTCAATCAACGCTTAGATGAAGATTCTTTCGTCAGAAGATATGTTCAATGACCCAGTCTAACAGTTTCTAGGATGGATCAATCCAAGATTTTGTGGTGGGTTCGAGGTTTAACAACTTTTACGATCTAAACGTGAGAACTTTTCTACTTCCTCTCTTCTATCACCAATTTCAGGTGTCCTTAAAATCTAAACTAAGACAAGTTTTGTTTTTTCTCCTCAGGAAAAATCAGCAGAAGTGCATCCAAGCCATGCATCAGTCTGCAGCAGTACACCAGAAGAGTTCTGAAGAAATGACGATTATCTAGCCAGATTTCGATGTAACTGTATCAGATGAGAACAGTATGCCTCAAGTGTTCAGAGACATTAGCTCCAAACTAAGTGGTAAGAAAACTATAACAAGTTTCTGCTTTTGTGTTGAAATTTTCCTCATACCCCTTGAAGTGTTACTCAATCTCTGTTTCAGGTTATTCAGACTAAGAAGGCAGATAAACAAGCTTGACTCCGACACAAGTGCCAACACATGTGTTAGAAGAGGCAGCTCGAGAGATTGAGAACATTGTTGATTTAGGAAATCCAGATAAAGCATTTGTTAGAGATCTTCGTGTGGCTTCTGGTTTGTATGAATGGACAACAGATAGATCATTTTCTAGATGGGATCCATTTGCAAAGCCTATACACAAGTCTGTTCTTGAAGAAAAAAAAAGAGAATATCAAAAAGAGAACCAAACAGAACCAAGAAGACGAAGATATTGAATAGAGTACTAGAAGTGAAGATAATTATAACATATTATTTGATCTTGTGAACGAAGTTCTTACGGTTGTGCTTGGACCGTTGACAAAGTCAGGGTTCAAGAAGAAATTTATAAACTCGTGTGTCTGAAACAACGACTATACGAAGTAAATATATGTCGGAATCAGCTTGGAGGATCATCACCATAATCAGATTTGAGGTCTGATGAATTCATCTCCATTTTCATCTCTTCAAATATTTTCGGGTAGATTCCTATAATCGTACAATTTTGTTCCTTTCTTTTTATTTATAACTACAAAGCTATTAAATATTGAAAGTAGCTCACTGCAAAAAAAAGTGTTTCACAACATGAACTTTCTAATCAGATGCTTCTAATTTATATTTGTTATCAAATTTGTGTTTAGTTCCTATGACTCTGTATTATTCATGGTAGTGAAACCATAACTACAATTTTTTTTTTTAAATGTCTTCATTATAAGAGTCTCATTATAAATTCTGCTTTGGCGGATAAGGAAGACATGATTTCACAAAAAAAAAAAAAAAGACTGGAGTCAAATTATCAATATAACCATTTTATATTGGAAAAATGCTATTTAAATCCTAACTTTCAAAATTGGGAAGAAAAATATATGAACTTTCCATAAATGATTTAAATCATCATGTTTTGTTTGACAAAAAAAAATTGAAATTTCAAATATGCGACACAAAACACAAAACACAAAATTAAAGATGTATAAAAAAATAAAATTCAAACAAATATATAAGCAACTAAATTAAAGATGTGTTAAAACAAGACAGATTAAAAATGTGTTAAGGGTTGATTTATGTGTAGCCAAAACGAGAGATGCTATACAAGATGCATTAACGTGTATCTATCAGATTACATTATATCATGAGGCTTTCTAAAAAATTAAGGTACTTAATTAAGTATAATCCGTTCATGAGTTGGCAAGATTAGCTCTCGCATGTCAAATCCTAACTAAGCTATATATCCTTCATTTATTCCAAATGATCATTCATTATGGAAAATATAAATTTCGTTTACATTTTGTGGTGAAACACTCAATAGCTCTTAACCGTTGGCGAAACAAAACCTATACAAAAGATATTTGTGTTTCTCGGAAGGTATAAGTTTTGTATGCGCTTGGAAATATTGGGTTCTTTGCTTTAGGCGAGATATATAGTCAAGAGTTGTTCATCTGTAAACTGAGATAGTTCGGCAGATCATTTAGTTATGCATTTTATACCCTCTCAAATTTTAAGAGTTCTACCATATTTTGATAGATCTCGGTATCTTAGTTTTTATTTGTTATTCACTTTTTAGATATTAAGAAAGGAGGAGCAGCAGTAAAAAACAAGATTTTAGAGTAGCTTTGTTAAAGATGAAAAGAAGAGTAGATTAGAGTGAAAGAAGATTTAGAAGAGATATTTGATCTTCACAAGATGAATATGAAAAAGAAAAAAAAATATGAAAAAAATATTGTATCTCTGGCTTTCAGCATTTGTAACGTTTTTCAGTACAATGGTCTTGATTGGTAACCTGCGGAATGGCGGAATCGCGTTTAAAAACGCCATTCCGCAAGAATTTTACCAATCAAAAAAATTTGCGGAATAAGAAAAAAAAAGCGAAAACGCAAAGTCTGCGTTTTCGCTTAAAAAAATACAAAGAAAAATTCATTAAGTGGAAAAGTGAACTATATGTAGATTATTTGTGGAATCTTAATATTCCGCCATTCCGCAAAACTCATCCAATCACACAAAACTTATTCTACAATTTTTTTCAGCAAATTTTAAATTATTTCCGCAGCTTTATTTTATTTCCACCATTCCGCGATTCCACGAGTATTACCAATCGAAGCCATTAATGAAATATAATTATTAGATCCAGGGACTTTGAGGTTGGAGAAACAGTAGGATAGTCTTAGTGAAGGATTTTTCATGTCTACTTTTCGAACGAAGGTTGCATTAGTAAGAACATAAACTGTTGTTAAAATAGAGAAAAGAGAAACATATGAGAATGAAAGTAAGTGCTTTTAACTTTTAAAGGATTTGAATTCAAGTCTGAAACATCAACTTTTGGTGTAATATATTGTAAACAGTGTAATATGTTATACTATCATTATTAATATCTACATTTAGATTTTAATTATAATAGCTCATATAAGAATATTGTGAAGAAAAAAAGAAGCAATGTCTGATTTCAAAGCTACAAAATATAGAGAAAAACTTTATAATGTTTGCGGAGATATAAAAATAATTGAATCATAATTAAGGTTTAATTAACCCTTTAATCACCAAATGTATTTTTCGATAGTAAAAAAAATGAGTGATAATTTTATATCGTCTTACAATAACTATTTTAAAATGCTTTCATAATATATATACATTACATATACTCAAATATAAATTATACAATAGTCTAAATAAAATTTAATTTTTATGGAGAAATCCGAACGTATAATTTTTAAAATTATGAAGTGTTTTGTTCTTCTGATAATTTTATTTTTGTCTTATAGTTTACTTATTTGCATTGTGAGCTGACATTTTTAATCTTTAGTATCTGATTTTTAAAATTTTAAACTGAAGAATGTATGTCAAGTGTGGAAATGGAAATGCCAACAAATAGATACAATGTTAAATTCAAACAAAAAATTGAGGCAAATAGGGATATACAATGAAATCAACAATGATAAAGAATGAGCAGGAAAAAGAGAGTAAAAAAAATGAAAAGAAAGATGGTTGAATTTAAATTCATGCAAATCTCACTGAAAAACTAATAAGAGGAAACAAAAAAAGTCAATGTTAACGAAACAAAAATTAGGCGTAAAATATGAAACAAAACCGAAATATAATAAAGATACAGAGGAATTAGACGAAACGAATCAACGAGAAAGAAGTCTAAAATGATAATAAAGATGAAGATGAAAAAAATGAAATTGCAAAAATATTTTATTATGTAATATATTATTGTGCAAAACTAAAGGTTCACTATCATAATGAAATCAAAATAGTGCATAAATAAGAAATTAATATTTAGTTTAAAACGCACACTCTAACTAATTAACATTTCTTAACAAGATATCAACGGAAAATTACACATTACACATACAATAAATTTCTAAAATACATTGTCAAAACAATTTACAACTAAACATGTGATATACTTGTATTTTCATGCATTTAGGCTATTGTTAGGATCATGTTTTACTTCTTTTTAGTTTCCTTTAACTTCATTTCTTTGGTCATTGATGTGTTTAGAGTATAGGATCATCTAGAGCTATGTTTAGGCATTATAGGCTTGCATTTGGAGTGTTTCCTATGTTTTGTAGGTTCTTGGAGTTGCTAAGGAGGTTTGGAAGAGTTTGGAGGCCAAAGGAGTGATTGCAAGTGAAATGGTGATGTAGGACCAAACCGATGAGCTTGAAAGATTGAGTCATATGAAGATATTACATTGACTTTTAGCTCTGGGATTCTGAATAAAAATCATGGGAAATTGAGTTAGCTTTCTAATGGAGGTGGTTTGAAGTCATTCGGAGCTATATGGAAAGAGTTATGCCTGATTTACTGGATGCATCTCAACACAGAAAAATCCGAGAGTCCATATCGGCCAGCATATCGGGCTGGCTGGCCGATACGACCCTTCCCAGAAAAATCCGAGAGTCCGTATCGGTCGGACGACCGATACGCCGACCGATACGCGTCCCAGAAATTGCCTTGGATCCGGGTCAACACCCGGTTTGTTCCGGGTTGACCCGGCTCGAACCCTAATGACTTTTTAAGCCAAAAACCTATCTTTTTACAGGATCTTAAGCTGTTTTTTTTGTTCTAAACACTGGGAAGAACAAGTTTGATTTCTTTGATTAATCTAAGTACTTTTTGGTGATTTCTTTTCTTAATCTTCCTCAAAATCTCTAATCTCTAATGATCAACACTATCCCTATGGATTTTGTTGTTCACATGATGATTAGTGAGTAGTTCTTCATAGGGCTTATGGGTTAGGTAGGATTAGGTTGATTAGGGGTGATCAATGGATTTCTAGTGCTTGATTGTTTAAAATCTCATCTGTCAAAGTGTGTTTAATGTCTAATTAGCCTTGATCAAGTTGATTAGAATGCTTAAGATTTCTTGTTCACAACATGTTCGATGAAATTCCTGTTCATAGCTTTGATAGAACTTTCACATTCTAGCGCATGAGAATGTATGTTTAGAGTGATTGTTAGTTGTTTGGAACTTGTTTGATTGCTTGCTTGATTCTAATTCACAAATGAGAATTTGTTCTTGGATTAGGATTAAGTAAAGAGATTAGTATTAAGAGATTAAACTGATCATATCGTTGTGTTCCTTGCTAGGAGATTAGCTTGTTTGAAGTTTGAATTAGAATCCTTGATCATCTCGAGTCACCTGTCCGTTGACCTTAACCTTATGCCCTATCTTTATCATTGATTGAATCACTTGTTTATTTGCTTTTGTTTACTTCGGCTTGATTTGATTTCGTTAGGATTGTTAGAAACAACAACTTAATTGAGTGATTTGACTCTAGAGGATTAGTGAGTGCTTATTGGTTTTATCCATCCCAGAATAGGTTCGATACCTCAAAGCTACACGATAAGCTTGAGGAATTGGTACCTCAAAGGATCCTAAAATTCTTGCTATCAATTTGGCGCCGTTGCCATTTTGGGATTCTGGATATATCAATTCGTTTTCTATTCCTTTTTAGTTCAAGTTATTGTTACTAATTTGCTACTTTCTTTTTTATTGATGCTAGGTGTATGAACTTGCGCAGCAAAGGGACTACAAACTTAGTTGCAAGAGTTTACGACATCAAAGCACACGAGAGGAGACTAGCAAGGGAACGACGAGCACAAGAACGAGCTGTTTCAGTTGAAAGTGTTGAGCCAACAGTTATGGATAACCACGAGGATGAGCAGCAGCAACAGTAGCAGCAACAGCAGCAACAGCAGCCGGTTAGGGCTATTGGTGATGGAGACACACCGGATACAAATGAGAACCGGCATGGGATCATTCCACCACCGGTGAACAACAACAACTTTGAGATCCGAGCTATGGTGATGAACATGGTGCAGAACAATCAATTCCATGGGTTAGCATCTGAGGACCCGCTGCAGCACTTGGACACCTTTGACAAGATTTGTGCCACCACGAGGCTGAATGGTGTGACTGACGATGGGTTGAAAATGCGTCTCTTCGTCTTCTCTTTGGCAGATAGAGCTAAGGATTGGGAAAGCACTATCACTCCAGGATCCATCACTACTTGGGGAGACCTGAAGAAAGCTTTCCTAAAGAAGTTCTTCTCACCCACTAGGACTGCTCGTTTTCGCAGTGAGCTATCCGGGTTTGTGCAGCGCAACAATGAGAGCTTCGCTGAAGCTTGGGAGAGATTCAATAAGCTCACCACTCAGTGCCCACACCATGGTTTCACCAAGGAAACACTACTCAGCAACCTCTACCGCGGAGTGCTTCCTAGAATGAGGGCAATCCTAGATTCATGCAGCAATGGACATTTCCTAGGCAAGGGAGTAGATGCAGCTATGGAGCTGATTGAAAATCTAGCACAAAGTGATGGCAACTACAACGAGGATTATGAAAGGACTAATAGAGGATCATCATCTTCAGATGAGAAGTATGAGAAAGATATAAAAGCATTGAATGAGAAGTTAGACAAGATGATCTCCATTGGCCAAAAGAACATCAGCTTTGTGGGACACTATGAGGATTCTAAGCCTCAGCTTTATGATGATGATGAGGATTTGACACAAGAGGAGATCAACTTCATTGCTGGACAAGGTGGTTTCAATAATGGCTTCAACCAAAACTACAGAAACCACCCAAACTTTTCATACCGCAATCCCAATGTAGCCAATCCTCAAGACCAAGTCTATCCTCAAGCTCCATCTCAAGGACAAGCTCATCAACAAGGGCAGCAAGGCTTTCCTCAGCAGCAAAAGCCTTTTGTCCCATACACCAACCAACAAGGGTTTGGAAATAAGCCTCAGTTTCAAAGCCAGCAAGGATATATTCCCAAGCAGCAATTTCCTCCCGGTTTTGGACAGCAGCCACCACAAGCTTCTTCTTCCTCAGGAGTTGATAATGAGTTAAAGGCTATGATGCAGCAACTTCTTCAAGGACAAGCCTCAGGAGCTATGGAAGTCAGGGATCTCAAGAGTGAGCTTCAGAACTTAACTTCAAGGGTTACCAACATGGAGAACAAGAATGCCTCTACATCTCGCACTCAAGGTACCTTGCCTGGAAACCCGGAGAGGAACCCGAAAGACTACTGCAATGCAATCTTCTCTACTGTTGATCATGCGAAACCAGACCATGAAAGAGAGGTTGATGAAATCGAAGCACTTCTCTATGGGTATGAACTCCCTCCTGCTGCACATGCTCCTCCCAAGGAGATGAAGACAACAGTGGTTAAGCCTCCCTATGTTGCACCAGCTAAGGTGATGAGTGCTACTGCAATTTTTGCTGAAGATATTGTGCCTACTGTCCACACAACACCAAGGGTACTTCCCCAGCTTGGTAATCCAGGTAAATTTACAATCAGTTGTACTTTGGGAGACTTGAAGATTAACGACGCATTGTGTGACTCCGGCTCTACTGTGAGTGTGATATCTCTTGACATGGTTGAATCTCTTGGGATTAAGAGCATGGAAAGGTACCCATCTTCTATTACATTTGGAGACTCTTACTCAAAAACTCCAATGGGAATGATAAAGAACTATCCACTGAAGATTGGTGAGTGCACTATCCCAACTGACTTTATAGTCATGAAGATGAAGAAGAGTACCCAACTTCCTCTTTTACTTGGTACTTCTTTCCTCAACACCACTGGAGCTTGTCTGGACTTCAAAAAGAAATGTGCTGTGCTGAATAATGTTGACGCCAAGGCTTACTACCCTCTGAGGAGCACATCTCTTCACACTTGTGGTGTCATCCTCTCTCCCAATGAAGATGATGTGTTAGAGGAGGCAAGGTTATTTGCCAATGTCGGCAAGGAAGTTTGGCCTAAACCCACCGCTTATGGATCATTGAGTGAGCACATGGGACGTGCTCAAAAGAAGGGGGTGGATAGAGCTATTGGAAATCCTCTCATGACCACAAAGACTGAGTATGTTGGGTCCAAATCTTTGAAGAAGCTGAGCATTGATAAGGAAAAAGCTCCAAAAGAAAGTGTTGTGGATATGGTGACAAAGATGCCTCCGAAGGTTGTAAAGGCTTCGATCAGTCCAAGGTTCCAAGGTGACTCGGTTAATCTTGGTGAGCTGACTTCTCAGGTCCTAGCCATCAATCTCAAAGGCAGGCCACACTCTTCAACCGCCTAAAAACCGGTTTGACCAGTCGAGCTTAACGACTTTAAACAAAAGCGCACTTGGGAGACATTCCCATGTTTATCCTTGTACATACGTTTCTTGCTTGTTATTTTTGATGTTTTGCTTTGAGTTTTGTCAGGTTTTGGCTTAAGGATGAGGTTGTAGACCAGTTGGAGTTGAGCAAAGGCCGCGGAAATGAAGAAAAATGGTGCAGGAGCCGATATCGGGTTCCGTATCGGTTGGCCAGGCTGATACGGTTATGGTAAAAATAATCCGAGGCTCAGTATCGGGCACCGTATCGGTTGGCCAGGCCGATACGCTCTCACAGCCCAGGTTCACTCGACCGATACACCTTTCTTGGACCAGGTAACACTCCAACTTGTACATACTTGCATTTTAGCTTCTTTTATTTCTTTTTCTCCTTTTGTTGAGTCTCTCTCTCGAGCTTGCTTTCCCACCGAGACGGTGTGAAGTAATTTTGGGGGAGAGGCTAGTTGCTAATCATGTTTTCTTTGTTCTTATTTTTGATTTTATCACTTGAGTCTCATGCATTCATCTAAGGCATAGAAAATCCAAAAAAATTGAAAAATTTCAAAAAAATTTCAAAAAGAAAAGCATGTAGTTGCAATAGCATAATAGGATTGAGTCTAGTTGCATCATATAGGACGCATGCATAGGGAGCAATGATTGAATGTCCTTGTAAGACTGATTGAGTGATGACTTGTTCTTTATGCTAGTTGTTTGAGCTAGTTGATTGTCCTAAGATTGCAATTCAAGAAAGGCTAGAAAGTTAAGACGAACCATGCTAGGATTGCTTGCTTTGAAACTTGATTTGAAACTGAAATAGGCTTTGAATTGACACTAGCTCTACTTAAGTGAGAACTTTAATGATGACATCTAATTATCTTACTCATGCTTGCGTGCTAAACTCATGGATACTCTGAAAATATTCAAGCATTCTTATCCCTTTTACCACTCTCGCTTGCTTGAATAGACTCCACACCTTTCACCACCCTTCTTTCAAACCATAAACACTCTTGTTGAGAGGTAGGCCTATTTTCTTGAATGATCTAGGTAAAAAGTGTTGAGTATGAGGCGATTAGGAGAAATTTCCATATAGTGCAAGCTCAACATCTTTGGCTTTGCAATAGGCTAGGATCAAAGTTTGGGGGAAGAGTTGGGAAAGGAGAAAGAGAGTAAAGAAAAGGAAGAATGAAAGGGATTTTGGTTGGGATCTTATGTTTGTTGGCAAAGTGTTTTAAAAGAAGAAAAGCTCTTATGTGTTTAAAGAAAAGAAGTGTCTCATATTTTGAAATGAAAAGAAGCCAAAGGCTCACCTTAAAGAAAGAAAAGAGACCATTGCTAAAGAAAGACTTGAGCTAAGTTAAAAAGAAAAGATTTGCCACTGTTTTGAAAAGTCTTTATTGATCCTTGGGGAGTTTGATTGGAAGGTATCTGATTGAGAGAAGGGTATGAGGCAAAAATAGCCTTGGTCAAGGGTAGTATCCATTTAGGTGGGGGCTAGATTAGGAGAAGAAGTAATTGGGGCATGGGTAGATGGAAATCAACCTAGTATGCACCAATTGCCTCTAACTCTTAGCATTTTACTATAGCTCATTCACTTCTTTATGAGAGAACCTTCATGCTTTTGGAATAAACCCCTATTTTGATTGAGATCACTTTAATCTCAAAACCTTGTCCCTTTGCCAAATGAGTTTGATCACCTTGCATTGAGTAAGATCCACTTGAAAAACTAATGAATGTTAAAGAGCTAGTTGATAGGAATGCTTGTCTAGGTTGAGAATTGAGCTAGGAGTTTTGTCTTGATGAGCATGGCTAAATTTTTGGAGTAAGCCTAACTTGGTTGCATCTTGGTGACGTTGACTCGAATTGGAACTTGTTGATCTCAGTTTTGTCTTTGGATATGAGCTTCCGCCTTCAAACCTTTCTCCCAACTTGCTTTGATAGTCTTATGCTTGCTTGTGGACAAGCAAGGTTTAAGTTTGGGGGAATTGATATACTTGTATTTTCATGCATTTAGGCTATTGTTAGGATCATGTTTTACTTCTTTTTAGTTTCCTTTAACTTCATTTCTTTGGTCATTGATGTGTTTAGAGTATAGGATCATCTAGAGCTATGTTTAGGCATTATAGGCTTGCATTTGGAGTGTTTCCTATGTTTTGTAGGTTCTTGGAGTTGCTAAGGAGGTTTGGAAGAGTTTGGAGGCCAAAGGAGTGATTGCAAGTGAAATGGTGATGTAGGACCAAACCGATGAGCTTGAAAGATTGAGTCATATGAAGATATTACATTGACTTTTAGCTCTGGGATTCTGAATAAAAATCATGGGAAATTGAGTTAGCTTTCTAATGGAGGTGGTTTGAAGTCATTCGGAGCTATATGGGAAGAGTTATGCCTGATTTACTGGATGCATCTCAACACAGAAAAATCCGAGAGTCCATATCGGCCAGCATATCGGGCTGGCTGGCCGATATCGGGCTGGCTGGCCTGATTTACGCCGACCGATACGCGTCCCAGAAATTGCCTTGGATCCGGGTCAACACCCGGTTTATTCCGGGTTGACCCGGCTCGAACCCTAATGACTTTTTAAGCCAAAAACCTATCTTTTTACAGGATCTTAAGCTGTTTTTTTTTTTCTAAACACTGGGAAGAACAAGTTTGATTTCTTTGATTAATCTAAGTACTTTTTGGTGATTTCTTTTCTTAATCTTCCTCAAAATCTCTAATCTCTAATGATCAACACTATCCCTATGGATTTTGTTGTTCACATGATGATTAGTGAGTAGTTCTTCATAGGGCTTATGGGTTAGGTAGGATTAGGTTGATTAGGGGTGATCAATGGATTTCTAGTGCTTGATTGTTTAAAATCTCATCTGTCAAAGTGTGTTTAATGTCTAATTAGCCTTGATCAAGTTGATTAGAATGCTTAAGATTTCTTGTTCACAACATGTTCGATGAAATTCCTGTTCATAGCTTTGATAGAACTTTCACATTCTAGCGCATGAGAATGTATGTTTAGAGTGATTGTTAGTTGTTTGGAACTTGTTTGATTGCTTGCTTGATTCTAATTCACAAATGAGAATTTGTTCTTGGATTAGGATTAAGTAAAAAGATTAGTATTAAGAGATTAAACTGATCGTATCGTTGTGTTCCTTGCTAGGAGATTAGCTTGTTTGAAGTTTGAATTAGATTCCTTGATCATCTCGAGTCACCTGTCCGTTGACCTTAACCTTATGCCCTATCTTTATCATTGATTGAATCACTTGTTTATTTGCTTTTGTTTACTTCGGCTTGATTTGATTTCGTTAGGATTGTTAGAAACAACAACTTAATTGAGTGATTTGACTCTAGAGGATTAGTGAGTGCTTATTGGTTCTATCCATCCCAGAATAGGTTCGATACCTCAAAGCTACACGATAAGCTTGAGGAATTGGTACCTCAAAGGATCCTAAAATCCTAGTTATCAACATGTACACAACAAAATAAATTAAATTCAGACAATTCGTGCACCAAATATAACATATAATCATATCAACTTCTTAAAATTGCACAAATGTACGACTGTATATATGAGATAACAAGCAGCTACATTCGCAAAATATTAACAGTTAAAAATACTAACTTGTTATTTTTAATTCTCATGTTGTTTCAGGTGTATATACACAAGTCTGCATATCATGAACAAGCAAATGAACAAGAATCAGTCGAAATCTGTGAATGCTCGTTTGACTGTTGAGTTACAAGAAATGCGGTAAAAATGCACTAGAAAATGCAACATATGCATCAGCATTTTAATTTTAATTTAATTTTAATTTTAATTTTAATTTTAAATTTAATTTTTCATTTTTATTTGCATTTTTTAATTTTTTTTTTTTATTTTTAAGATAAAATAAGATTAATTAGTAGTTTAATCATAATGACAATTTAGTCTTTTTACATACTTTTAATACTAACTTAGTAAATTTTTAGTGAAGGATATTAAGTTAATAATTTTAATAAAGATTAATACTAGTTGGAGTAAATTTCACTTAAAAAATGCTAATGCTCCTCACACCTTCTACCAAAACAAAACTTTCATCTTCCCACCTCTAATTGAGAAGGAAGACTTTGAGATCAAACATTACTTGATCACCTATGTGAAGTCGAATCCGTATTAGGCCTTTCTACACAAAATCCATTGGATCAGATTGAAAATTTTGAGGAAATATGTAGTACAACAAGCTCGGCTGGAGTACCTCCTGACTACCTCAAATGTAAGCTATTCACCCTCTCTCTGGCCGACAAAGGGTTAAGGTAGCTTAAATCGATTCAACCTGGATCACTTACTACTTGGAGTGAATGCATAACTGCTTTCTAGAATCATTTCTACACTAACTCCACGACTACATTCCTGAAAAGCAGAGTCACCGAATTTGAATAACACTCGGAAGAGCCTTTCCATGAAGCTTGGGAGAGATACAAGGACTACCGCATGGAATGTCCTCACCATGTGTATTCCGATAAGCGGATTCCTAATATATGTAAGAGCCAATTGAACTATAGACATGCAATGAATGTTCCTAACGATGGAAACTTTATTAAAAAAAAAACAAGGAAGGGCATATAAGCTGACTGAGAATAGGCTACAAGCTCTAGCAATGGATGCTCTGAAAGTGAAACGTCCATGATAGCTAACAAGGCAGGTTTGATAGGAATGGATGAGCTAAATGAAAAAATGGATCTGTTACTGAAAGCAAATAAAATAGCAGCCCAATCTCAATAATCTTCTGAAAAGCATCATCATAAAGTGAATCTTGTAACCAAACAAGAAGTTCTGTCAATCAAACCATTGGAGCTGTATCTTCCGCCTCCCTCAGCAAAACCTCCAATTTCAAATCAATTTCTTGAGAACCCAGCAAAGGGTTCCCTAGAAGAGATGAA
This sequence comes from Orychophragmus violaceus, assembly GCA_030180135.1. Lineage (NCBI taxonomy): Eukaryota > Viridiplantae > Streptophyta > Magnoliopsida > Brassicales > Brassicaceae > Orychophragmus > Orychophragmus violaceus. The sequence continues at coordinate 65,220,985 of CM058240.1, read as the reverse complement.
TGATCTATTGAAAAGAGTCTTTATCAAACAATATGAAATGTGCCAGGATATGAACAACATCAAAAGAGTAAATGGGATTGTATGCTCTTATTTATCAAGGAAAGACCCTTGTTTCGTTCAAGAATTTAAGGAAGCAAATAAACCACCTAAACTTCTGTTGGGGATAGTTGAGAAATCCACATGAACTGAGCATGTTAATGCTGTTACACCGATGAAAAGAAGCACATCAGAACCAGTCATTGATCTGGAAGAAGAAGAAGAAGATAAGAAAGAAGCTCAAGAAGACAAAGCACTGAAATATTACCTTCAAAAAGACAAAGCACTGAAATATCACCTTATCCTACTCGACCCAAGAAAACGAGAAGGGATTTGGGGGAAGCCAAGTGCAAGGAAATGTTGAAGGAGCTGATAGTGATACTTATCCTTGTAGATGCAATCTAGATGATGACGGCATTAAGGAATCATATGAAAGAATTGGTAACAAACATCTGGATCACATAAGAGAATGTAATGATGTTCTCAAAGTAATATAGTGTTGTTCTTCAAAACAAAATGTTAAAGAAGTTGGGAGACCCCATGGAGTTTGTTCTTTATGTGAAAATTGGAGTGATGACATTTGAATGCTCCTTGTGTGACTTTGGCCCAAGTGTGAAACTTATGTCATATTCAATGGCTAAAACCTAGACCTCACGAAATTCAAACCCACCATAATCTTTTTTTTTTTTTTTTGATCGGTATGTCAAGCTACTAGTTGGGAGATTGGACGACATATATGTGAAAATTGGAAGATCATTTATTTCTACCGATTTTGTAGTCCTAGAGATTGAAGAAGAACCCAAGTGATATAAACAAGATTTTACCCATTTGACTGCTTGTTTTAGGACACTTTAATAGTGATCCAAGTGTTTTTAAATTGTTTAATATGTTTTTGCATATTTCTATTGTGAAGAGTCTTATTAGGAAAACCAAGCCTAATTCGAGTCAAATAGAGTAAAAGTCTCTTTTTCGATATCGAGTCATTCTGTCAGAAGTTCAACATCAAATGAAGACCTACCAGTTTGGACTAGAGATAGAGAGATCTACCAGTTTCATCCTCCACTTTATATGACAAAAATTCAACGGTTCAAACTTAAGAAAACGTAAGCACAAGACAGGACTAGGAGCAGCCGAAGACTGCTACAAGCCTTCAATCTGTGACCCAGCTACCTTTGGCCGCGACCTGGGAGGTCATGGTCGTGGCCCAGCCTCTCTAAAACGCGTCCGACTTAGTTTTGGCCCATTTAGGCCATTCTTCGAACTTCAGCCCGTTTTCTTTATTTTTACATGTCCCACATCGAAAGTTTGAAAGTTTTGATCACTATATAATGGGTAGACCCCCCTCTCTTTGTAACACACACACACAAAAAACCACAAAGTTTATTTTAGAAAATCTTTTATTTTCAGTTTTAGTCCTTTAGGCTTTAGTTTCTTAGTTTTAGGGTTTAGAAGTTTTAGGGTGCTTAAGAGAGATCATGAACCTCTGACCGTAGACCTAATTCGTCATAGTCAGTCTAAGAACCTAGCATATATTCTATTCTATGACTGTGGAGTCCGTTCATTGGGTTTTACAAGGTATGTATCTAGTATGAATGATATTGGTTTGATTAGGATTATCGGTTTGTTTGGTTTTACAAGGTAGTTGATTGGTCGAGTTGAAAAGATAAGGTGTGTAGTCATACGAGGGTAGGTTAGCCATATTTTTGTGTTCGAGTTTGTGGAACTAGCTAGAAACAACTATAAGCTAAGTTAGACTTGTATGAATCATTATCATCCTCCTAAGATGCTCCTTGGATGCCCAATGCCTTCTTATATAGTTGCTTTTGTTTTACATTTTTTGATATTAGATATTAGATTACTTGACACCCACACAATCTCTCTTTGTCTTAGCTCTCCTCTATTCTTTCTTGACTTTTCAGATAGGCATAACTTCTCTGTAAATCAACACCCTAAGTGCAAAATTTATAGATTTTAAGCCTTATAATATATTCGGTTTTCTTGCATATTACATTCATTTTTATGCATCTAATTATGAAATTATGTATTTAGGATTTATAGTTTTTAGGATTAGAGTTTACATTGTTTTAGTATATTTTGGAATGTATATTGGTATTTTTCAGATGCTTGGAAATTTGCTAAGTTTTTATAAGTTTGGAGAGAGCATGAGAATAACGAGGAAGAGGAGTGATAACTTGTGAAAGCCAATTCGTGTTGTGGTCAAACAGTCAAAAATGGTGTGCTAAGTGAAGAAGGAGACAACTCTCCCATTGGCTACAAGACGAACGTGACCACACTCATGCGAACCAAATTAGAAAGCCTTTGCCCCCCCCCCCCCCCCCCGCCCCCGCCCCGATAACGAGGAAGAAGAGCGATAACTTGTGAAAGCCAATTAGTGTTGTGGTCAAACAGTCAAAAATGGTGTGCTAAGTGAAGAAGGAGACAACTCTCCCATTGGCTACAAGACGAGCGTGAGTGTGCTCACGCGAACCAAATTAGAAAGCCTTTGCCCCCCCCCCCCCCCCCCGCCCCGGCGACGATCGTGATCACCCCCCCCCCCCCCCCCCCCCCCCCCCCCCCGCGGACGACTCTCTCCGGCACAGAAAGCGCGAGCACGGCAGTCTTTCTATGCGGGTCGGCCGCGGTTTGGCGTCGCGGACAGAAGCCCACCGCGAGCTGTTACGAGATTTTGGCCGTGTTTGGTTGCGGTTAGTGTTGCGGCCAAACCCAGACCGCTGGCGAACATTTCGGTGGACTTTTGCTTTGACCAGATTCTTCAAAGACCATATGATCCAATTGAACCGGGTCAACACCCGATTTGTCCCGGGTTGACCCGGTTCGTCACTATTCACCCTATAAAACCAAAAACCTATTTTTTTAATTTTTTAAGCTTTCTTTGTTCCAAAAACCTCTCTTTGAATGTTTAAGAAGAAAGTTTCAATCTTTTATTAATCTAAGAGTTATTTGTGTTTAATTTCTTCTCCTCTTTCTTTAATCTTTTGCTAATCAACATGTTTAACATTATTCTCATAGATTTTGTTGAACTTAAGATGATTAGTGAGTAGTTTCATTTGAGGCTTATGGGTTAGGTAGATTAGGGTGATTTAGAGTGACTCATGGATGCTTAGGGCTTAATTATGGTTGATCTTTCCTATCTAAATGTTCTTATTGCTATATTGACATTGATTAATTTGGTTTAGATGAATTGGGTTTTATTGCACACCATGTGTTCGATGAAATGCTAGATTGGATTTTTATGGGAATTTACATGTTTTAGCTCATGAAAGTGAATGTCTAAAGTGTTTATTAGCTTAAGAGAACTTGAGATTAATGCTTGCCTTATTTTTATTCACAAATGAGAATTTGATCTTGACTAAGGATTAGGCAAAGTAATTAGTGCCAAGAGATTGGACTAATTGATTGATTGGTGTTCTTGCTTAGGATTAGCATCTATGATGATTGTTTAAGCATCCTTGATAGCTCTAGATTGCCCAAATCATTGACCTTGACCCATTGGCCTTGCTTTTATTTTTGATTTCTTGAGTTTGATCTTGTGTTTACTCTCTTTTACTTGTTTGATTGAATTTAAATTGCACTTAGGATATAGAATCATAACTGAATTTGGTTTGCTTGACTAAAGTGGTATGGTGTATTCATATTGGTCACTTCTATCCCAATTTGGTTCGATACCTCTTGCTACAACGATAAGCAAGAGGAATTGATACCTCTCTAAAAGGATTGTAAAATCTTTGTTATCAATTTGGCGCCGTTGCCATTTTGGGATTTAGGATTGATCAATTAGATTTCTATTCCTATTTAGTTCAAGTCTTTGAGACTAAGCTTTTCTTTTTCTTTGCTTTTGTTCATTCATCTCAAGTTAAGATGATGAACTTCCTTTCATTTGTTGTTACTAACTTGGTTTATTTGATCCTCTTGTGCTTCCAAAGGTACCCAACCAAAAGGAAGAGACATGACAAACCAAGTTCACTTGAGGTGTTAGAGATTGTCCATCAAAGAAGTATCACTAAAGCTCCACCACCTCAAGCAACTTCACCACAACCTCAACTTCAAGAATCTTCCTTGACACTCCCATTGATACCCACTCCAATCCAAGAGAAAATGCCAACAATTGGAAGTTTTGACATTCCTCAATGTTGCATGAGCTATGGTATTCATCCTCCTCCTATCAAAGCCAATGCTTACATGATCGAGCCAAGTTTGATTAGATTGATTCAAGACTTAAGGTTCTTAGGGACAAGAGTGGAGAATCCCTATAATCACTTATACTACTTTGAGAAGTTGTGCAACACATTTAGGATTGAAGATGTGGATGATGACAGTGTTAAGCTCCTTTTGTTCTCATTCTCACTTGGAGATAAAGCTAGCCAATGGGAGAGATCATTGCCATCTCACTTGGTGAATTCTTGGGATGCTTGCAAGAAGATCTTCCTCCTCAAGTTCTACCCTCCACAAAAAACATACCAAGCTAGAAAAGACATCTTGAGCTTCAAACAAGACCACCATGAGACTTTTCAAGAAGCATGGGAGAGACTCAAGGGATACACTCATGATTGTCCCCACCATGGGTTCAACAAAGAAGTTATCCTTAGTACCTTCTATCATGGAGTGAATTAAGAGCACCAAAAGATTTTAGATGCAGCTAGTAAAGGAAGGTTTATGAACCTCACAATTGATCAAGGGGAGCTACTTGTTGAGAATTTATCCCAAAGTGAGGAGAACTATGTTGGTGGGTTTGAGAAGGTTCCAATGGCTAATGGAGGCATTGAGGATAAAGTGAGTAAGGAGTTGGAAGCTCTTAATGATCTTTTAGATGAAGTCTTTGAAGGATTCGTTTAGTATTTCCTGGTTCAATTCATCAGATTAATTGATCCTACTAAACATGCCAGATCTAGGTTCTCTTGCTAGAATCATAAAGGATCTCACCTGTTACCTTGTTTTGCAGCGGAAAGGGGAGGTACGGGTCAGAGATCAGCAGAACCACCAAGAGATAGCTCCTCCAAAGGCTCACACACGCACGCACAGGAAATTGGCTGCTAGACCGAAGAGGAGGTAGGCCGCAGAGAGAGAGAGAGTTGGCGCAGGAGGCTTGAGGGGAAAAAGAGCTAGGGCAAGTTTTTAATTAAAAACCCTTGTCCAGTCTTGTTGGGCCTTTTGGGCCCAATTCCCAGTCTGATTAAATCCCTTAGATTTAATCAGGCCCTTTAATCTCTCTCTTAGTACAGTAAATGCCTAGCACTTTTACCGTACTTGTGCTAAACCGTTCCTTCACATTTTCCTGTTAGCTTAGGCGTGTGACCCATATGGGATCATATAATAAAGGCAATAATGTCAAGATTTATAGATCATGAGCGGACTCTAGCAAGCCATCATGACCCCCAGTATTATATGACTTATGTCTGATCATTGACATACTCTTACTTTCTAGAGACAGTACAGAGATTACTGGACATAATTCCAACAATCTCCCACTTGAACTGGAATCTCTGTATTCATAATCCTTTTGTCTCAATATCTCGATTAGTCATAAGGCAAGATTAGTGTCATCCTTATAAAGCCTAATCTTGTTCATCGGAATCTGATTTGATACTGACAATCCAAACGACTCGGGAAAGTCCGTTTGAGCATGGCCATGCATTTTCCAGTATTCAAATCTCCGATTGGCCTAGAGATATTCACTCCATTTATATTGGAGGGACAAATCCCGTCTTGTTCCATCACTGTGAACTACTCATTTCATAATACACCCAAACAAGGTCCTTATAACTATCGCTTAACGACAGCATTAGACAATGATCAAAGCGCATTAGTTCATGTGCAGTCACATGCATGCGAACTCAGGTCTAAGGACTATACTCTATAGTCGTAGTAAGAATCTCTTATGACACAGATATAAATATCCTGAAGAGTTCTTATAATCGGGTCTTGTCCGGTCGTATGTACCCCAACATACACCTATGTACTGACTTTAATGCCGTGCATCTATGACATCCTGAGACTTAGTCATAAGTCACATACCAATCTAGTCTCACGCGGTTGTTGGTGTTCCAATTTCAACAACCTTCGACTAGGGACAAAGATGATATAAGCCATCTATCAAATATAGGGTCTCATGATCAAGCTAAATGACTTTGATGACTCAAGATCAAGTCACTTACTTCGATGACCTATAAAATGGTTTATATCATTTTGGAACGATTATTTCATCACAGTTAAAATAATCTTGAAATAATAACTTTATTATTAAACATCTCAAATGTTTTACAAGAACATATTAATAACTAAATAAAGCCCTCAAACTCCCACTCAAATTTAGATTACATTTCAATGTCTCTAATGCCTACAGCTTCAGTCAGGAACTCGAGCTTAGGTCTTGGGAGTAGCTTTGTCAATGGATCAGCGACGTTATCATCAGTCTGAACTCGGCTGATCTTGACTTCCTTTCTATTAATGATGTCACGTATCAAGTGAAATCTTCTTAGGACATGCTTGGATTTCTGGTGTGATCTTGGTTCCTTTGCCTGAGCTATAGCACCATTGTTATCACAAAACAGTGCCAGAGGCTCAGCCGCATTTGGTATCACACCTAGTTCAATAATGAACTTTCGTATCCAAACAGCTTCCTTCGCTGCTTCTGAAGCGGCGATATATTCAGCTTCTGTAGTGGAATCAGCAACGGTGTCTTGCTTGGAGCTTCTCCAACTGATTGCACCGCCATTCAGACAAAAGATATAACCGGACTGTGACCGGAAATCATCTTGGTCTGTCTGGAAACTTGCGTCCGTAAATCCACTGACTTCAAGCACATTACTTCCGCCGTACACTAAGAACTTATCCTTAGTATGTCTTAGATACTTCAGGATATTCTTGACGGCAATCCAGTGGCTTTCACCTGGATTTGACTGGTATCTACTCGTCATGCTCAATGCATAAGCAACATCAGGACGAGTACAGATCATGGCATACATGACAGATCCTATTGCAGATGCATAAGGAATATTCTTCATGCGCTCAAGCTCAGCAGCCGTCGTAGGGCTCTGCTTCTTGCTTAGCGTTGTGCCATGTACCATTGGCGTGAAGCCCTTCTTGGAATCTGCCATGCTGAATCTATGCAGGACTTTGTCAATGTATGAATCTTGACACAAGCCTATCAGCCTTTTAGATCTATCCCGGTAGATCCTGATTCCAAGAACGTATGCGGCTTCACCCATGTCTTTCATGGAAAAACAACTTCCAAGCCAGTCCTTTACCGACTTTAGCATTGGTACGTCGTTTCCGAGAAGTAGTATGTCATCGACATACAGAATAAGAAATACTATCTTGCTCCCACTAGTTTTCTTATACACGCATTGTTCTTCTTCGTTTCTGATGAAGTCAAATTGATTGATCGCTTCATCAAAACGAAGATTCCAGCTCCTCGATGCTTGCTTCAATCCATAAATGGATTTATGAAGCTTGCATACTTTCCCAGCATTCTTTGGATCTATGTAACCGTCAGGTTGTGTCATATACACATCCTCTTCCAGAATACCATTCAGGAAGGCGGTTTTCACGTCCATCTGCCAAATTTCATAATCATGAAAAGCTGCAGTTGCTAGTAGAATCCGAATAGATTTCATCATTGCCACTGGGGAATAGGTTTCATCGTAATCCACACCGTGAACTTGTCTGAAACCTTTTGCCACCAACCTGGCTTTATAAATCTGGACATTTCCATCCACGTCAATCTTCTTCTTGAAGATCCATTTGCACTCGATGGCTTTTACACCAGCGGGTAAGTCAACCAACGAAAACACTTGGTTGACCGACATGGAGTCCATTTCGGAATCAGTGGCCTTACGCCACTTAGAGGAATTTGGGCCCATCATGGCTTGATTGAAGTTCGATGGTTCATCACCATCGATGATCAGAAGATCATGACAGTCAGTCACGAGAAATCCTTGATATCTCTCGGGTTCGTGACGGATCCTCCCGGATCTTCGAACTTCAGGTACTACAGGTTCAGGCTCTACAATTTCTTGTAGGTCCTCCTGCTGCTTTTCCTCATTAGGTTGAGCAGTATCCTGTTCATCTTGAATTTCTTCAAGCAGTACCTTACTCCCACTGTCTTTCTTAGAGAGAAACTCCCTCTCAAGAAAATTACAATCCCGGGCAACAAAGATCTTGTTCTCGGATCGTAGGTAGAAGTAATAAGCCTTGGTTTCCTTCGGATAACCAATGAAGTAGCATTTATCAGACTTTGGTGTAAGCTTGTCAGAGATCAATCTCTTGACATAGGCTTCACAACCCCAAATTCTTAGATAAGACAGCACTGGAGCTACTCCAGTCCATAATTCATATGGTGTCTTTGCTACTGCTTTTGATGGCGCTCTATTTAGAGTGAACACTGCTGTTAGCAGAGCATATCCCCAAAGGGATATTGGAAGGTCTGTGTGACTCATCATAGATCGAACCATATCCAATAAGGTCCGATTTCTCCTCTCAGACACACCATTCCATTGTGGTGTTCCAGGAGGAGTGAGTTGGGATACGATCCCACACTCTCTCAGATGATCACTGAATTCTTGGCTTAAGTATTCTCCTCCTCGGTCGGACCGAAGAGCCTTAATGTTTTTGCCAAGTTGGTTTTGTACTTCATTTTGGAATTCTCTGAATTTCTCAAACGATTCAGACTTATGTTTCATCAAATAAACATATCCATACCTACTGAAATCATCAGTGAAGGTAATGAAGTACTGATAGTTTCCTCTTGCATTTGTGGACATTGGGCCACACACATCAGTGTGTATCAAGCCCAATAAGTCACTGGCCCTCTCGTTAGGTTTATTAAAGGGGGCCCGTGTCATTTTGCCCATCATGCAGGATTCGCATTTCTCACATGACTCAAAGTCAAATGAGCCAAGAAGTCCATTCGAATGGAGCCTCTTGATGCGTTTCTCGCTGATGTGCCCTAAACGACAATGCCATAGAAACGTTCGGTTCTCCTCATTAGGTTTGAACCGTTTGGTATCAATGTTATAAATTGGCGCGGATTGATCAAGTATGTAAAGCCCATTCGTAAGAGGGGCACAACCATAGAACAAATTGTTGCGATTGAAGGAACATAATTTATTCTTAACTGAAAAATCATAACCTTCCAAATCCAACAAAGAAATTGAAATAATATTTCTGCTTATCGCAGGTACAAAATAACAATTATTGAGTTCTAAAACCAATCCCGAAGGTAAAGACAACAAGTATGTGCCTACAGCTAGTGCAGGAACTTTCGCTCCATTCCCAACTCGTAGCTCCACTTGTCCTTGCTTCAGCCTCCTACTGTTGCTGAGTGCCTGCATATTAGTACAAATATGAGCCCCACAACCAGTATCCATAACCCATGAGGTATTATCAGAAGTAGTTGTATTAACTTCTATAACAAAAATACCTGATGAAGAAGTCTCCAAAGTCTTCTTCTTCAATTCCTTTAGACCTTCCATGAATTTCTTACATTCTCTCCTCCAATGCCCTGGTTCTTTGCAGAACCTGCAGATGTCAGTAGGCCCAGCCTTGGACTTGGGCTTGGGCTTTGGCGTGTCCTTGTCCGAGACTTGAACAGCCTTAGCTTTTCCCTTGTCCTTGGCAGAGGATTTCTTAAAGCCCTTGCCCTTTTGCACCATAAGCACATTGGGGTCCTTGGCTTTCCTCAAGTTGGGCTCTGCAGTCTTGAGCATTCCGTGAAGCTCAGGCAATGTCTTACTCAAGCCATGCATATTGAAGTTCAGGATGAACTGATCATAGCTTGCAGGTAAAGACTGCAGAACGATGTCGCAGGCAAGTTCCTGGCTGATAGGGCAGTCGAGTTTCTGAAGATGATCGAGATAACCCATCATCTTCAAGACATGAGGACTCACTGCCGCATTTGCAGCCAACTTACAGTCTAAGAGGTTCTTAACTGTCTGGAACCTCTCAGTCCTTGCCTGCTCCTGAAAAAGCGATTTCAGGCTTGCCATTATCTCGATGGGCGACAACACACTCTCGAACTGCATTTGCAGCTCAGCAGTCATGGTCGCCAACATCAGGCAATAGACATCATTTTCATCTGACGAATGCTTTTCCCAAGCATTATGCAGAGTCCTGGCGGCATTGTTAGGAGGCCTCTCGGGGAGGGGATCACGAAGGACATAATCCTTCTTCTCCTGCTTGAGGACCAGCCTCAAGTTCCTTGACCACGTCAGGAAGTTCGTTCCAGTCAGCTTCTCCTTCTCGAGAACAGACCGGATTGAGAATGTGTTTTGAGTGCTTGTAGTAGTCATAGCTGAAATATAAGATAAAAAGGTTATTAGTTAATATGTTCAATATGATTAATCTTGCATTATATTCAATAACATTAGTTATCCTCAAAAGAACATAATGATTCCAAGATCCACATATAACTAAGATCAAAGTGGGCCACTGGCCGTCACCCAACCTTAGCTTATATCGGTAAGCCCTATCTCGGCTAATTATATCCGTGATATAACTCTTGGTTGTGAATCTGGGCCCGAGGCCCAATCCACTCTGATGTCTCAAGGCCCGGGACTCCCGATGGCCTAGTCAAGAAAACCAGACTATACAGTCATGTAATCACTAATGTCTGGGACTCCCAATGACATCAATGAATCACAAACCGTCTTACCCACGCAAAAGATAGACACCCTCACACTGTAAGGCCGTGTGTACGATTGAATGGGCTTCAACAGCTGACATAATCTGGACAAGACATCCAACGCTTGATATTATTTGAGGTTTGTAGGTTTTTCTTAAAATTTCATTCCCAAAATAGAAGATTACTATTTTTGGAAACTTTCCATTTTTGGAAACCTACTAATTTTGGAAACTTTCTAAAATTGGAAACTTTCTAACTATAGAAATTTCCTAAATATCCAAAACATGCAAATCTAGAAACTTCTATTCTAAGAAACTTTCTAATTTCAGATTTTGTAAACAGATTAATTTAAAATCGATTTTAATTTTATATAAATGAATTTTAAATTAAATCTGAAGAAAAGACTCAAATAATTGGCCCAATTGTTTTAACTTCTTGGCCCGAGGCCCAAGAATTGGTCCATGTCCAAGACATAACCCAATTGCCCAATTAAATGACATAACCGGTCTGGTTCATTAAAATTGGTCTAACCAAAATTAATTACTACGATGACCACAATTGTCAACCGGTTATTTACTAAACCGTATTTTCTCAATTTATTTGGTCCAACCAAATCAAATTAGAAAACCACTGGTTTAGGCACTAAATCCAATTTTACGACTTTGGATTTCTTATCCCGGTTTAACCAGATCTAATAAATTTTATTAAATCTGTAATTATTAAACCGTGACGATTAAGATTTTTAATTGTCTTAAACCGAACCGTCAAACAAACCGAACCGATCGATTGGACGTGAACCGTTCACGATCACGTCAGCCCTAGCTTCACACGACCGAGTGAACGATCGGGACAGCCGCAAGCCACGCGATCGGGACGGCTCGGGCGATCGTTCGGGACGTGAGGCGGGATGGCTCGGGTTGAGAGAAGGCGGGACACGATCGCCGACGATCCATGCCATCGATCCTTACGATCGATCCATGCGATCTAATCAGCCGATCGGACCATCTCCCGTGATCGACTCGACCACGCGACTCGATCCATCGATCGGTCCGTGCGTCTCACGATCCGGACGTGCGGCTCGACCACACTCCGACGCAACCAATTCACTATAGATTGGATCATGCGATTTCTAGTTAGTTTAGGTTTTAATTCTTTGTTTCTTAAGTGTTTTTCTTATCAATAGATTGATTCAAACACTTCTAAACAACCTAAACATGATTCTAAACAAGAAATCCTAACAGAACCAATGGCTCTGATACCACTGAAGGATTCGTTTAGTATTTCCTGGTTCAATTCATCAGATTAATTGATCCTACTAAACATGCCAGATCTAGGTTCTCTTGCTAGAATCATAAAGGATCTCACCTGTTACCTTGTTTTGCAGCGGAAAGGGGAGGTACGGGTCAGAGATCAGCAGAACCACCAAGAGATAGCTCCTCCAAAGGCTCACACACGCACGCACAGGAAATTGGCTGCTAGACCGAAGAGGAGGGAGGCCGCAGAGAGAGAGAGAGTTGGCGCAGGAGGCTTGAGTGGAAAAAGAGCTAGGGCAAGTTTTTAATTAAAAACCCTTGTCCAGTCTTGTTGGGCCTTTTGGGCCCAATTCCCAGTCTGATTAAATCCCTTAGATTTAATCAGGCCCTTTAATATCTCTCTTAGTACAGTAAATGCCTAGCACTTTTACCGTACTTGTGCTAAACCGTTCGTTCACATTTTCCTGTTAGCTTAGGCGTGTGACCCATATGGGATCATATAATAAATGCAATAATGTCAAGATTTATAGATCATGAGCGGACTCTAGCAAGCCATCATGACCCCCAGTATTATATGACTTATGTCTGGTCATTGACATACTCTTACTTTCTAGAGACAGTACAGAGATTACTGGACATAATTCCAACAGTCTTACAAGCTACCCAAGAGCCATCTACCATTGTAAGGGAAGAGAGTAAAGGCTATCAATCTCAACAAGGCTTTGTGCTTTTTAATCAACAACACAATTATGCTCCTAAGTCAAATCTACAAGGACAACAAGGAGGTTTTCCAACTAAGCTTCCCTACAACCCTCAAGCTCAAGCTTCTACTTCTTTGGATCAAGGCTTTGAAATGAAGGCAATGCTTCAACAACTCATACAAGGGCAAGCAAATGGTGGAATGGACTTGAGCAAAAGGATGATTGATATCCCCTCTAAGGTTGATGGAAACTTCAAGGATATCACTTCCAAACTTGAGACCTTGACTTCAAGAGTGATCCAAATGGAGAAGCAAAAAGAGAAAGTTGCTCCCACCAACCATTGCAATACCATCAATTCAAATGCTGAACATGAAAGGGTAGTATCTGAACTTGAAGCCATTGCCTATGGTTCTCCACTTGAGAAGGAGAAGGATGATAAGTTGGATGAAAAGCCATCATTGAGGAGTTTCTTCTTGGTCTTTGTGATGAAATTGTGAATGAAGACACGGTTGAGGAAGATCTAACCACGACCAAGCTAGCTCCTACATCCCTTCCTAAGCTAGGAGCACCGGGAAAGTTCTCACTATCTTTCTCTCTTGGCCACTTGATTATTGAGGATGCTTTGTGTGACACCAGCTCAAATGTGAGTGTCATATCCCTTGAGATGGTTGAAGAATTGGGGATCAAGAGTATTGAGAGCTACAAATCTACTCTCACCTTTTGGGATTCTTCAACGAAGGTACCATATGGGGAGCTCAAAGACTACCCGGTGATGATTGAGGATTGTACAATCCCAACTAATTTTGTGGTTATGAAGCTGAAGAAGGGAAAGAAGCTTCCTCTACTATTGGGCACGGATTTTCTCAACACTACCGGTGCAACAATGGATTTCAACAAGAAGAGGGTAGTACTCACAAAGGTGAATGATAAGGTGTTCTATCCCATGAAGTCATCCTCCATCAACACTTGTGGAACCATCACAAGTGACCTTAATCTCGAGGAGGAAATGACTTTTGCTAGTCTTGCCAAGCTTGAGTATTGTGCATCCATCATTTTGGGAGATTTGAGGATTGAGGAGCCCCAAGTTGAAAAGGTTGAGAAGTTGTACTCTCCAAAGGTTGAAAAAATTGTGAAAGATGCTTTGGTTGGAGAGAGTAGTAAAGAGTTGATGAGTGAACACTTGGAAAGTGTTCCATTAGAGAAGGTGAGTGGAGCAAAGGAAGCTCCTCTTAAGAGAAAGAAGAAGAAGGGAAAAGCACCTACAACCTCTACTCATACTCAAGCTCCTAGCACTCTCACTCTCCACCCTTTGAAACTTAAGGATGGGACAATAGAGTACAAAGTGAAATGCAAGGGGAGGTCTAAGCCATTCTCAAGTGCAAGAGCCATTCCTACTCATGAGCTCCAAGCTGATCCAAACAAGCTCCAAGAGCATCTCAACAAAGTCTTGACAATCACTCAAAAAGTCAAGACTCCTCCACCTCCTCACTAAAAGGAAAGGTAGTCAAGCTTAGTGACTTAAAACAAGCTCACTTGGGAGGAAGTCCCATGTCTATCTATTGTAAATATTGCTTTATGTTTTAAGTTTTCTAGTCATTGTTGATCTATCTATTAGGTCTCTACAGGTTTTAGCCTATATAGGCTTTGGCATTGGGAGAAAGAAAGAAGAAGGGTCATGGCGAAATCAACAAAGGATTGAGCATTCATCCAAGTTTGTGGTAACTCTCTAGCCTCCACCTCCCATTCCTCCATCCCATTTCACTCCACTCAAAGCTCCAAGTAACTCACTCCAATCTCTTTTTCACCTCTTTGTTTCAATTTGCATTTTTACCTTTCTCTTTGGTCTCTTTCCCTTGCTTCTTTCACACAAGGGACTGTGTGATTTAAGTTTGGGGGAGGAGACTAGTTGCTAATGATGTGTTTTGTGTTCTTATCTTCCTTTCTTGCACCTTGAGTCTCACTTCATGCATCTAAGGCATAGAAAACCATAAAAATTTGAAAAAAATTCAAAAATTTTCACAAAAAGAAAGCATATAGTTGCATTGTCATGCTTAGGATTGAGTCTATAAGTCATTTAGGATTGCTTTCATTAATGCTTTGAGAGTTAAAGCTTATGTTCCTTATAAAAAAAAAAATTGTTTGAGCATGTGGTTATGTGATGCATCTTGTGAACTTGAAATTAAGGAAGAACCCTTCTTGGATCTCATGTATTATTGTTCACTTCTTGGTTGAAACATGTTGTGATTTGAATCATTCCCTATCTATTAGAACTCTTAATATTGACTTGAATTATCATGTTGTGCAATGAAAGGTGAACTCATGGATACTTGATACATACTTGGACTATCTTTTCTCTTTCTACCACTCTCTTGTTAGTCCAAGTAGATTTCCCCACCTTGAACCAAGCTTTCCTTCAAGCCTAAACACTTTAGTGAGAGATGAGAGGCCTTTTTCTTGAATCAACTAGGCAAAAAGTGTTGAGTTTGGAACGACAAGGATAGGTATTCATTGTAGAGCTAGTCTTACATCATTGGGCTATGCATAGGATATGAAAGAAGTTTGGGAGAATTGGGAAGAAAAGAAAAAGGGAATAAGGAAAAGATTGAGAAAAGAAAGAGGGGATTAGAAAAGAAAAAAGAAAAGTTGATAGCTCTAAGTGTTTATGAAAGATAAGTCTCAAGTTTTAAAGAGAGAAAAGAAGCCAAAGTTGGCTCAAGCATCAAAAGAAAAAAGAAAAGAGACTAGTGAAAAGAAAAGAAATCCTCTAAGTGTTTAAAGAAGAAAGAAGTGATCAAAGTTGGGATAAGAAGGCAAAAATGCCTTAAGAAAAGGGTAGCTTAGGAAGGGAATCTTGGGTTTAGAAGAAAAGTTAAGATCATCATAGGGATTTGGGTAGAATGAGAATCTATCCTTGTATGCATGAGTTGTTTCTTACTCTTAGCATTTTGCTATTGTTCATTCCTTTCTTGAAAGATCCTTTGTTTTTGAAACCCACACTTCATTTGAGATCACTTTTATCTCAAGACCTTAACCCCTTAGCCAAATGTGTTTATTTGATTTGCATAATCATGATCCACCATTGCTTAATGAATGTTAAAGGGAATGAGGATAGGAATTCATGTGTAGGTTGGGACTTGAACTTGATGCATGTGTTGATGGGAATGGCTAACTCTTTTGAAGTAGAGTAAACTTGATTGTAGCTCTTAATTGCTTGTCTTGACTTTGTTTCCACATATGCTTAACAATTGTTTTCGAAATCTTTGAGATCTCACTTCCAAACCTTTCACTCAACTTAACTTTGATAGTTTGCTTGCGGACAAGCAAAAGATAAGTTTGGGGGAATTGATAGGTGCAAAATTTATAGATTTTAAGCCTTATAATATATTCGGTTTTCTTGCATATTACATTCATTTTTATGCATCTAATTATGAAATTATGTATTTAGGATTTATAGTTTTTAGGATTAGAGTTTACATTGTTTTAGTATATTTTGGAGTGTGTATTGGTATTTTTCAGATGCTTGGAAATTTGCTAAGTTTTTATAAGTTTGGAGAGAGCATGAGAATAACGAGGAAGAAGAGTGATAACTTGTGAAAGCCAATTAGTGTTGTGGTCAAACCGTCAAAAATGGTGTGCTAAGTGAAGAAGGAGACAACTCTCCCATTGGCTACAAGACGAACGTGTGCCCAAAAATTTCTATAAGCCTTTGCCCCCCCCCTGCGGACGAGTTCTCTCCGGCACAGCAAGCGCGAGCACGGCAGTCTTTCTATGCGGGTCGGCCGCGGTTTGGTGTCGCGGACAGAAGCTTACCACGAGCTGTTACGAGATTTTGGCCGTGTTTGGTTGCGGTTAGTGTTGCGGCCAAACCCAGACCGCTGGCGAACATTTCGGTGGACTTTTGCTTTGACCAGATTCTTCAAAGACCATATGATCCAATTGAACCGGGTCAACACCCGATTTGTCCCGGGTTGACCCGGTTCGTCACTATTCACCCTATAAAACCAAAAACCTATTTTTTTAATTTTCTAAGCTTTCTTTGTTCCAAAAACCTCTCTTTGAATGTTTAAGAAGAAAGTTTCAATCTTTTATTAATCTAAGAGTTATTTGTGTTTAATTTCTTCTCCTCTTTCTTTAATCTTTTGCTAATCAACATGTTTAACATTATTCTCAAGGATTTTGTTGAACTTAAGATGATTAGTGAGTAGTTTCATTTGAGGCTTATGGGTTAGGTAGATTAGGGTGATTTAGAGTGACTCATGGATGCTTAGGGCTTAATTATGGTTGATCTTTCCTATCTAAATGTTCTTATTGCTATATTGACATTGATTAATTTGGTTTAGATGAATTGGGTTTTATTGCACACCATGTGTTCGATGAAATGCTAGATTGGATTTTTATGGGAATTTACATGTTTTAGCTCATGAAAGTGAATGTCTAAAGTGTTTATTAGCTTAAGAGAACTTGAGATTAATGCTTGCCTTATTTTTATTCACAAATGAGAATTTGATCTTGACTAAGGATTAGGCAAAGTAATTAGTGCCAAGAGATTGGACTAATTGATTGATTGGTGTTCTTGCTTAGGATTAGCATCTATGATGATTGTTTAAGCATCCTTGATAGCTCTAGATTGCCCAAATCATTGACCTTGACCCATTGGCCTTGCTTTTATTTTTGATTTCTTGAGTTTGATCTTGTGTTTACTCTCTTTTACTTGTTTGATTGAATTTAAATTGCACTTAGGATATAGAATCATAACTGAATTTGGTTTGCTTGACTAAAGTGGTATGGTGTATTCATATTGGTCACTTCTATCCCAATTTGGTTCGATACCTCTTGCTACAACGATAAGCAAGAGGAATTGATACCTCTTTAAAAGGATTGCAAAATCCTGTTATCAGCACATCTGTGCACTTTGCAAACTCGAGGTTTTATAAATTTAAAACTTGAAAGCCCCGAACAAAGAAGGGTGCATCAAGTTTTTGGTGCCGTTTCCGGGGAAGCTGTCTGTTCTCATTTGCTTCATCTCAAAGGTTAGTTATATGACTCTAAGACAACCCTTTTCTACTTATTTTAGTTTTTGTTTCATTTAGTTTCAGGTCTCTAAAACAATGGATCAGCCTCTGAAGCTTGAACACATCTCGAACAAGGACACTTTACCCATCTCAGGTTCACAACTCATGCGACTCTCACAACTCACACCTCTTGTATCGGAAACCGGACCCGACCAACTCACCTCAAGGACTCTCACAACTCACACCTCTTACATCACAGTCGCCTGAAGATGGATCTATCATTATTCTATCATTTTCTTCATTTCTGTAGAAAAAATCATGTGAATTAAGAGAGAGAGAGGGGGGGGGGGATAGAGAGAGAGATATATATTTGACTATTTTCGTGTGAGAGTTGGCTAGTCGAGTTGAAGAGATTAGGTGTGTAGTCCTAGGAGACTAGGATATACATATTTTCGTGTTCGAGTTTGTTGAACTAGCTAGAAACAACTAGAAGCTAAGTCCTTTCTATGAATCACTCCGAACCTCCTTAGATTCTCCTTTGCCGCCCGATTCCTTCTTATATAGTTGCATGTTTGTTTTACATTCTTTGCTATTAGATATTAGATTACTTGACCTCTACACAATCTCTATTTGTCTTAGTGCTCCTCTAATCTTGCTTGACTTTTCAGATAGGCGTAGGGTCTATGTGGATCGATACCCTAACATTACAAGAAAACAGCGTTTTGCGATTATATTTTGTGACTATATTTGTAGTCGTAAAATTTGCGACTACTTGGAGACTATTTTGCGAGTGTATTGCAACTTCCAATATATGGCCGTATATTAGTCGCTAATTAACGAAGAACAAAGATAGTCGTCAACTTAGTCACCAATTTACGACTAATTAACGATTATTGTCGAGGCCGGAAAAATTAGTCACCAAATAGTCCCTAGTTTTGCGGCTAAATTAGCGACTATCTTTGTTGGTCATAAATTAGCGACTAATATACGACTATATATTGGTAGTCGCAATACAGTCACTAAGACCATGTCCAATGGGGGTTTTTAAGGGGTTCTTAGCGCGGATTCCTAGACGGAATTAAGAACCCCACCCCCCAAAGTTTCTTGTAAATCCTTAGCTAAGAACCCGGCTCTTCACTGTTCACGTGACGTGTCGAGCCGGGATTGGTCAATTTTTTATTATTTTTTTTTTTTTTAGTTTTTCGAGAAAAAAAAAAAAAATTTTTTTTTTAAGAAACTCTTGGTGAGTAACACCATTGTTTTTGCTCTAACTAGCCTCTAAGTAGTCGCCAATTTATGACTAATTAACCACTATTGTCGAGACCAGAAAATTAGTCCCCAAGTAGTCGCTAATTTTGCGACTAATGTGTGACTATTCGGCGGGTCGCAAAGAAGTCGGAAATTAGTCGCGAGTTTTGCAAACCCTTACAAACCCTAAAGTATAAACCATAATTTAATTACTTAAACTTCAGTTACTGTAACATATCTAAAACTAAGATTCAACACTTATAAAATGATTCCATATTTTCCAAATTTAATATTTTTAAACATTAGCTTTAAACCATAAACATAATTCCTCAAAACCTATATCCCAAACCATAAATCATAAACTCTAAACCTTAAACTCTTAATCATAAACTATAAACCGCAAAATATAACTATTAGTTACATACATACAACTAATATTTAAACCATTATATATATATATATATTACACTTTATTAGTTTAGAAATATTTTAAACAATAATAAATTATAATTTCTTATGAAAGTTTTCGAAATCTACTAATATTTTAGTACTTATAATAAATTTAATCCCTAAATCCTAAACAAACTCTAAAACTCTAAAGTATAAACAAAAATCTAAAAGAATTCTTATTTTCCATATCCAAAATATTCGACACTTATAAAAAGATTTCTTATTTTCCAGATCTATTATTTTCAAACATTAAATCAAAACCTTAAATATAACATTCAAACCCAATACCTCAAACCATTATCGTATTCTAAACCTTAAACTATTAATCATAAACTATAAAATCTAAAAATAACTATTAATTATATATGCATAAAACAAATATTTAAACTATTTACATATATACCTTACATAAAATTAATTTTAAAATATTTAAGATCTCAAATGTTTTATTTCTATTGTATTTAACATGCATATAGTAAAATTTTAAAAGCAAATTGACATTGATTTCTCATTGGCTTATCCAACAAGATAAAAATCACCTTTGTTGTATTCTCTACTTTTGATAAGATTAGATCTATACAAATATCATCCATTATTTATTTTCTCATGAGAAATTGCACCTAGAGAGAACTAATAATATGGAAATTAGTTTTAGGAAAAATCTACTATTTTAGCTGTCCAAAACAAAAGGAAATGACTTATCCACCCCTCTCTCTCCCTCTCTCTTCCACCTCTCTATCTCCCTCTCTCTCCCTCTCTCTCTCTCTCTCTCTCTCTCTCTCTCTCTCTCTCTCTCTCTCTCTCTCTCTCTCTCTCTCTCTCTCTCTCTCTCTCTCTCTCTCTCTCTCTCTCTCTCTCTCTCTCTCTCTCTCTCTCTCTCTCTCTCTCTTTCTCTCTCTCTCTTTTATAATGTCCAACTTTGAAAACTAATTTCCTAACTAACATTCCTCCTAATTCATCTCTATATCTACTAAACCCCTACAGCTAACTAACCCTTTTCCCATTCTCTTCTTTCGTAATTCTCTTTTTTTCTGGTTGACAAAAAAAAGAAAAATAAATGTTGAATCTTTCTATCTCGTAGGAAAAATAAAGGTTGAATCTTTCTACCTCTGTTGAAACTTTAAGTTTGGGAGACAAAGGTAATTGATTTTCTCGTTTAATCTTTCCATCTCATTGAAAAAATCTAAACGTAAGAAGGAGAAGAAATATACGCCAAAGCTGCTTCTAAGACGGATGTTTGCTCGAAGGTATATATTCTTCGGTGTCTCCTTTTTCGACTTCTTTCGTTTCACTTATTTTTGGATCTGTTTATGTGTGTTACTAGTATATGTGAAGCTTATTTCAAGAAATATCCAGACAAAGTTGTGTAAGTATACATTGTTTGTTTGTTTTAATTGTATTTGGAAGATCATGAGTCCTTTTTCCCTCTGTTCAGTTTGAATTAACAACCGATGGCAGCTAGTGCAAAATATTTGTAAATTGGTTTCGTATTTATTGCTTTCTTTTGTTGTAGATTCCTAATGGCAATGTTACCGCATATTTTGGTGACGAGAGAGAGAGAGAGAGAGAAAGAGAAAGTTAGAGAGAGAAAGTAAAAGTGCCACAAAGTGGGCGATTCTTTTTTCCAAAGCAAAGCACCTGCTTTCGGTGAAAAGGAGATGTTATCATCTCACATGGGGCTACTTGTTCCTCCGGCGATAGCTCAGACCACGACCGACGGCGACTCTGCATCATCAGACGACAGCGGCTAAGCATCATCAAGAGTTCAGACTATGGTAGAAGGGAGAAGCCATACGCTTCCAAACACAACCGACGTTGAGATGAATTCGCAGGAGATGCACGTTACAACAGATCTCTCGAAAAAGTCATATGCTTCGGTGGCAAACAACAAGAAATCCTTGACAAATCATGTTTTCAATATCTCGATGATTGATGGCAGTCAAGTAGTTGAGATTCTGGATGAGGTCATTGAGGATTCAAATCCATTGTGGGAAGATTTCATCATAGGAAAATTCCTTACAACAGCACCACATATTGGGCAAATCGCATAAATAGCACAAAAAACATGACTTGTCAAAAATATAGCACCAAGGAAAAAAAATCATAAAATAGCACAAAAACATGTTTTGTCACTAAATTAGCCTTAACCCTAAACCTTGAATAATAAACCCTAAACCCTAAATACTAAACCCTAACCTTGAATAATAAACCCTAAACCCTAAATACTAAATCCTAAACCCTAAATAATAAACCCTAAACTCTAAATAATTAACCCTAAATCCTAAATTCTATAATGCTATAAAAGTCTTTGTAATTAAAATAAGGGTTGTTTGCAAAAATGCCCCTGAAATTGAAGTCAACCCTGAAACTACCCCTCCCCTTCTCCTTCCTTCCCTTCGCTAATATATCCCCCTAATAATCTGTGTATTCACGATAATGCCATCGTCAGACTTCATATGAAGTCTGATATTTTTACCAAAAGACCAAAAAAACCCTTTAGATCTAACTTAATTACGAAACTGTCATCTTCTTCAATTCACCCAAACACCATTAACAACCAATTTTGAGCTCCTAATGCCTCACACAACCAATTTCGACCCATCAAAACTCCATATTAGAGTTCACAACCTTCTATTCTCCTATTTTCTCTCCAATTTCATCCAAAAAACTCTTTAATTCACGTTCTACAAAAATTTAAAATTTGGATCTATTGCGATTTTGGTCATTCTTGCATAAAAATGGTTGGGTTTGTTGGGTATTGGTGTAACTAAAAGTTTTGAGTGTTTGGGGAAGGTAAAAACGAGCTCAAAATCAGATTTATGTGATTTTTCACAAGATTCCCCGATTTTCAGATCTGTTTCGCGATTTCAGACTTCCCACGAAGTCTGATGAAAAATTATGGTCAACGAGAGGGTAGTTTTGCAATTGACTTTCAATTGACAGACTTCTAGAAATTCCTTTGAAAAAAAAAAAAATTTATCTGACGTCACCAAGACGTCAATGGTAGTTTTGCAATTGATTCAAATTTGATTTTTTAGTCAGACTTCTTATGTAGTCTGGCAAGAAATTGACCGATTTTTGACTTTTTGTCAGACGGGATCCGATGTCTGACAAAAAGGAGGGGTATAAACTGCAATTGACCCAAATTTTCAGATGTTGACCAGAGTAAGCGAAAAAATCGTCAGACTTCTAAATCTGTCTGAAAATAGGGAAAAATAACACCAGACGGCTATAGACATCTGAAATTTCAAACTCTTGTCAGACGGCTATAGACATCTGAAAAATCGAATTTTGGTCAACGATGGATAAAAACCGAAAATGCGATGTTTTTTATCAGACTTCCCTCGCCGTCTGAAACTCGTGTCAGACAGCATAAGAAGTCTGAAAATTATCACATACATTAGAGAAGTCTGACATTTCAAAATCAATTGCAAAACTACCCTCTCAGACTTCTAGTAATTATCAGACTTCTCCGAGAAGTCTGGCAATTCAAATTCAATTGCAAAACTACCCTTTTTTTCTCAGACTTCATAAGCTGTCTGACAAAATTTCCAAAGCAGACATCGTATGCTGTCTGATGGATTTCAGACTGCATCCGCTGTCTGACATTTCGATTTCAATTGCAAAAATACCCCTTTTTCCAGACTGCCATAGAGGTCTGGTTTCACTTTTATCAGACAGCTATAGCCGTCTGAAATGTTAAAAACTTTAAAAATGCATTTTATTCTATATTTGTGATTAATTTTGTTGATTTTAATTTTTTATAAATGTGTGTTAGTTTTATATGTTCCTTCTGCATCGGTTTTACATTCTTATATATGGTAATTATTTTTAAATCATTTTTTGAATAATATTGGCAATGTAGCTAATAGCATAAGACTTCGAAAGAAGTTTGGCTTTTCCCAAAAGACCTCTAATGTGGTTTATACATGTTTGTTTATACAAATAATACAAGAAAACCGAGCTGGTGGAAAGGATGTCTATGCGTAAACGTCATACTCCACATTATATATGTTGGTTGTTTATTGAATGGTTTGATATAATTGAAATGATTACACCAAAGCATATCAAAGTATCAGTGAAGAAGCAAATTGGGATTAGGATGAGCTACACAACCCCATGCCGAGCGTTTACAAGCTGATTTTTTCAATAAGATCGCTAATGTGATGATGAGAGAACGAACTTGACATTTGAACTTGTTAATTTTATAAACTTTTAGCTCATAAGAATCAGACAGCAGTTGATGTCTGACGACATATTCAGCACCACTTAAGGTTATTTTAGTTTGTCATATGTTGGTGTATGTAATCTAAAGAGTAATGTTTTCTTCCAAAGTTAAAGTGACCCATTTTCTGATATTGTATACTTTCAATAAGCAAAATTCCTTGTTGATTTGAGTAGACAAAAGTAAATTTATACAACTTGATCATCCAATAATCTAATACAATACAAGCATAGTATACTAGAATTTTGATTGCTTTGTGTTTCTTGTATCGCCATACACACCATGTGTACAATGTCAGTCCCACCATAGACATTCAAGATTGCTCTTCTTATGTTTTCTTGTTTTGTCCAAAGCACCTTCAACACCTACACTAAATCAACATATGTATTAGTTTGCATGGTATTTACAAGATTAAGTTTAGATAAATGGAGATAAATTGGAGAGAACTTTTCCAACCAGATTTTTATTAATTAAAAATTTTAAAATATTTTGTATCAGACTTCATATGCAGTCTGAGAAGGAACTTCTGTGAGCGGGAAAATTTCCCGCCTTTTTAAAAAGTTTCCGCGTGAAATTTTTTAAAGACTTGCAAATTTCAGACTTCATACGCAGTCTAAATACTTGAACGAGACTTACCTGGAAGTCTGAGAAACTCTCAGACTTCGTTTGTAGTCTGGTATTAGATTCTCAGACTTCGTGTTCCTCGTACTACACTCAAAATTTATGAGCCATTAGCATCATAAGAAGTCCCAACTCCTGCCTCCTTGGAGAGTCAGCTGGGTCAATCTTAAACCAAGCACCTGAAAAAGTAAAAACACATAACTCTTGCATTAGTTAGCGAATAAGTCTCAAAGAAATGGATAATAAAAGATTGTTTGAGCAAATCAAATTGTATAATCAAAAGTCTATGTAAAAAGTCTCAATTATTTCAGTTAAAAACTTTTGAAAACACTAAAAAGAACAGATTCACTTGCCTATTTCGCAGCTCAAAGAGAGTTAACTATAAATCACATACATAAGAACTCATATGAGACAATAAGCTTGAGAACATTTTTGGATGAGAAATTTGAGAGAGGTTTTACAAAAGAGAGAGAGAAAGAGAGGTTGTAAGAGAGGGAAGAATGTGGAGATTTTTTTTTTTGGTGTTATATGTGTACAAGATTAGGTTTAGATAAGTGGAGATAAATTGGAGGGAAATTTTCCCGCCAGATTTTTAATAATTAAAAATTGTAAAATATTTTATATCAGACTTCATATGCAGTCTGAGAAGGAACTTCTGTGAGCGGGAAAATTTCCCGCCTTTTTAAAAAAATTTCGCCTGAAATTTTTCAAAAAAACTTTCAAATTTCAGACTTCATATGCAGTCTGAAATAAGACTTCATGGAAGTTTAAATACTTGAACCAGATTTATCTAGAAATCTGAGAAACCCTAAATCTAATAATTAGTATTTAAATACCATCATTTTATATAGAAACTTATAATAAACATCAAACTCGTTAAACATAGTCATAAACTAACCACTATATGTAAATGTAACAATATGAATAAAAATTCACAAACTTTCAATCTAACCCTACAAAGAAAAACATGATATTCAACTTCATATGTGAAACATAGACCAAACTACATGGTGTTTTGAACAAAATATATCTTCAATGCTTAATTTTGATCAAAGTTTATATAATTTTAATTTATATACATAAAAAATGCTTATGCTTAATTTATGTATCAAAAAGTATATCAAATTATTTTTTATATCTTTTTAAATTTAAATTTTTAACTTAAATATGTCTCAGACTTCTCTTGGAAGTCTGAGAAACCTCAAAATTCAGACTTCGCCATGAAGTCTGGTAAACCCTAAATCTAATATTTATTACTTATAAGTAAAAATATTTAAGCAAAACAACTAGGAAACATAAAATTTGTTAAATATATGAACATTATAACACATATGTGCACATTTTAAATTTTAAATGTTAATTTGGTAAACCATGAATCTAACCCTAAAGTTATATGTAACTTGTATGTAAATGTTCCATTACAAAACATGTTTTGAGGTTTAGAACTTACTTTACCTTATATATTGTTTAGTTTGACTCAATTTACCAAATTTTAATTTATATACTATTAAATTGTATATATTTAATTTTTGTATATAAATTTTTTGATAAAATATTTTTTTATAATTTTAAAATTTAAATTTACAAATTTATTCTGTATCAGACTTCTATAGAAGTCTGACACATGCGAAGGTTATAATGGTAATTGCGGTTTCTGTTTTTTTGTTTGGTCATAAGGGCTTCGCAGTAATTTACCTAGGGAGGAAAACATGTTTTACATTTGATTCAAATTGAGGGGTACACTTTTATTTAAAACCAATTTGAGAGGCATTTTTAGCAATTCCCCCTTAAAATAATGCTAAAAATGTGAATTATTTTCCTTGGTGCTATATTTATGATAAGGTATGTTTTTTGTGCTATTTTATGTCTTTTCTCCCACATATTTCCAAGATCAATTTCATAGTTAATAAGATATGGATTCTCGGTGATAAATCGATAAAGATTGATGTGTACATGATTAATTCACACAGTCAAGTTCAGGGTAAGAGATTCAGAAACAAAAGCTCGGGTCCTTCGACGTGGGATGTGGAATATTGCAGACATACCAATGTTAGTCTCGCAATGGTCACCTATCATTGAAGAAGCAAAACCAGAGAGTAAGTCAGTCCCGATGTGGGTAGTTCTCAAAAATGTTCCGCCAACTATGTTCTCATGGGAAGGTTTAGGTTTTTTAGCAAGTCCAGTGGGGAATCCGAAACGTTTGCATCCAGATACTGAACTTTGAAAGAAATTTGATGAAGCAAAAATCTTCGTTGAGGCTGATCTTTCAAAAGAACTCCGACTTCACGCCGTTTTAAATAAAAAAAGGAGTGGACACGGTCGTTGAGTATAAGTATCCATGGCAACCTATTCGATGTGAAAATTGTGAGAAGTGGGGACATTTGAAGGAGGTAAGTTCAGTGGGGAAAAAGAGGCCTGAAGATGCAGCTACAACAGAGGTGAAATAAGAAAGTAAGGAAACAAAAAGTACATGAAAACAGAGCACCCCAAAACCCAAAGACTCTGCAATGTTCAGAGAAAACACAAGTGGATGACCAAAGTTCTGCAGTTTCTAAACACACTGAAGGGAAGACAGAAAAAGAACAGATGATGTCAGAAGAACGCGTAAGATCATCGGACTCGGAAAAACCGGATGAGACAATAGCCTCGCCTTCAAGATTCTCTATTCTTGCGCACTCAGAGGAGAAATCTGATATGGAAGGGGAAGATGGGGTAATAAAAGAAGAAGAGGAAGGCGAGATAAGAAATGCAGAGGAAACATACAAGACTGTTGCAATGGTCAGAGGAAAAAAAACTTGATGTCTGAGTTCTTTTGGATTATCAGAGGGCTCAACAAATCTACCAAGCATTCTGTTATTCGTAGCTGGGTAAATAATAACTCTCTACAGTTAGGTGATTTATTGGAGACTATGGATAAAGAGAATAAAGCGCAGAAAGTTCTATCTTCTGATTTTCCAAATTGGTCATGCATTTCGAGTTACGAATTCAATAACTTGGGTCGTGTCTGGGTGCTGTGGAAGGATTGTACGTCTAACTCATGTCTTTAAAAGTGGACAGATCATCACTATTTCTATATTGCCGAAAGGACATGATGAGGAAGTGTTATGCAGTTTTGTATATGCTTCCAACGACATGGATGAAAGGAAATCTTTGTGGGAGGACATAAGGATCATCATGATGCTCCTATGTTTAAAAACAAAGCTTGGATTATCTTCGGTGATTTTAATGAAGTTTTTGGCAGGGGTGAGCATTATTTAAACT
This sequence comes from Orychophragmus violaceus, assembly GCA_030180135.1. Classification (NCBI taxonomy): domain Eukaryota; kingdom Viridiplantae; phylum Streptophyta; class Magnoliopsida; order Brassicales; family Brassicaceae; genus Orychophragmus; species Orychophragmus violaceus. Next base: position 65,193,539 of record CM058240.1, on the reverse strand, counting down.
ATCTAGCCGGAAAACTTGATACTCGTCCGTCACTACCAAGCACATCAAATACAAGTCACAAAGTCATTCAAAACTCGACTGCCCAAACCGCGAAGGACACACTTCCGAGTGCGTCAGGTAGAAGGGGTCAGAGGAAAAAAACTTGATGTCTGGGTTCTTTTGGAATATCAGAGGGCTCAACAAATCTACCAAGCATTCTGTTATTCATAGCTGGGTAAATAATAACTCTTTACAGTTAGGCGATTTATTGGAGACTAGGGATAAAGAGAATAAAGTGCAAAAAGTTCTATCTTCTGTTTTTCCAAATTGGTCATGCATTTCGAATTACAAATTCAATAACTTGGGTAGTGTATGGGTGCTGTGGAAGAAAAATGTATGTCTAACTCCTGTTTTTAAAAGTGGACAGATTATCACTATTTCTATAGTGCTGGAAGGACATGATGAGGCAGTGTTATGCAGTTTTGTATATGCTTCCAACGACATTGATGAAAGGAAAGAATTGTGGGAGGACATAAGGGCTCATCATGATGCTCATATGTTTTAAAACAAAGCTTGGATTATCTGCGGTGATTTTAATGAAGCAAACTATGCCAATTCACCACTATTATCAGCGGGAACAAGGGATTTTCAGGATCTTGCTAGATATTGCTCTCTTCAAGATCTGAGATATCATGGCCAGAAATTTACGTGGTGTAACAAAAGGAAGGATGGTTTAATATGCAAGAGGTTGGAGAGAGCTCTAATCAATGGAGAATGGCTCAACAAATACCCAAACTCATACAACAAATTTGTGTCGGGTGGATGCTCGGACCACACGAGCTGCAGGTATACACTAAAACCAGAAGTGGTAAAAGGAAGGAAACCTTTCAAATTTGTTAATGTTGTAACTAAGCTTCCACAATTCATAACTGAGACGGAAAGCTTTTGGAACAACACTACCCCTTTATTCGAATCTACATCAGCCCTCTTTCGTTTCTCGAAGAAGCTGAAGGCGCTAAAACCTAATATAAGGAAGTTGGCAAAGGAGAAAATAGGTGATCTGATAAAGAGAACATTGGCATAATGTTGCTGATGAAAACAACTCCTACTTTCATAAAACTGCACAAGCCAGAAGAATGAAGAATGGCATTCGAGTGATATGAGATCGAAATGGGACAAACCTCACTAGTTCAGACGATATAAAAGATGATGTTTTTTGTTACTTCGAGGAGTTTCTTAATCTAAAGCCAGAGAATTTTGATACTCTATCTACCAAGCAACTTCAGAATCTTCTTCTGTTTCGATGCTCGGAGGAAGATAGAGAATGCCTTACACATGAAGTAAGTGAGTGATAAGAGTATAGCTCGTTTGAGTGAAGAGCAATGCAAGATGCATCAAATGGGCCTGTGTAAAGAGGAAGGACAAAACCCAAGTGACAAGCCCAATATTAAATCAAAAGAGTATGTGTATTGGGAACCGACGACTTGTCCTTTCTCTGTAAACAGAGAACGTACGAATGCAGGACTGCAGTGTGCCGTTGAGCTAAGGAACAAGTTTGGACCACTTGGAGAGGCGTGCTCTGCGATGAATGGTGACACGTGTACGGTTATGGCTAATTAGGGTTCTTTGTTAAGTTCCTTTTGCACAATATAAAACGATGTAAAGGATGAATCTTTGTTTGAAGGTTTTTGTTCTGCCGTTTTGAACATTTGTTTTGTCTCCCCTGTTTTCTTAAATACTCTTTATGGTATCAGAGCATGATTACAAAGATTTTGTGATTTCTTACTCCACACCTCTCCTTAAAGCATGGCAAGCTACACCATCAACTGTCTCGATCCCTCAACATCTTCTCCCTTCTGTACCAGAGAACTCAATACGTCCTCCTGTTGCTCATGTTGCTCCTATTCCAACTACAGCTCCTGTTGATAATGTAGTTGCAGATTCTCCTCCACCTCCTCTGGGTCCAGCTGAGGTTGAGGCTATTTTTGAGAACAGACCAACACCGCCTCCTTCACCTGTTACAACAACTACGCACACTCGAGCTCATCCTATGATCACCAGGCTTCAGAAGGGAATTGTTAAGCCTAATCCCAAGTACGCCTTGCTGAACACGACTACTCTACCCTCTGTTCCGAATTCAGTTAAGTCAGCTCTACAACATGAGGGGTGGCTGTTAGCAATGAAAGATGAAATCGCTGCTCAAGAATTAAATCAAACTTGGTCCTTGGTTCCGTTTGAACCTCATATGAATGTATTAGGCTGTCGTTGGGTCTTTACTGTCAAGCTTAAGGCAGATGGGACGATGGATAAGCTGAAGGCTCGATTAGTAGCCAAAGGTTTTGGTCAAGAAGAAGGGGTGGATTTCACTGAGACATACAGTCATGTGGTTCGGACATCAACCATACGTATTGTTCTAAGTGTTGCAACAGCAAAACGTTGGCCGATCTTACAACTTGATGTTCGTAATGCCTTCTTACATGGAGAAATACATGAGGAGGTATATATGATCCAACCACCTGGTTTTGCTAATGCCTCTCTTCCTAATCATGTTTGTCGGTTACATAAAGCGTTGTACGGTTTAAAGCAGTCACCGCGGGCATGGTTCGATAAGTTTACTATATTTCTACTGGAATTTGGATTTGTGTGCAGCAATGCGGATCCGTCTCTATTTATCTTTAATCATGGAGGTCAGACCATTGTGCTTCTTCTTTATGCTGATGATGTGATACTTACAGGCAGTTGTGTGGAGCTTCTTAACTCTCTTATTGATCATCTCGGGACAGAGTTTTCAATGAAGAACTTGGGCTCTTTACATTACTTTCTTGGTGTACAGGTTTCACAGAATACTCATGGACTATTCTTAAATCAGGCCAAATACACTGAGGAAATACTTCAACAGACTGGATTAGATTATGCTAACCCAATGCCAACACCATTACCAATTCGACCTGATGAGACTCACCTGGACGCAGAGTTGTTTTCTGATCCTACATATTTCAGGAGTATTGCTGGTAAATTACAGTATCTCACGATCACTAGACCCGAGATCCAATATGCGGTTAATTTCGTATGCCAGCGAATGCACTCTCCGATGGTCTCTGACTTTGCCTTACTCAAGCGAATTCTTCGATATCTCAGAGGTACTATTGAATTTGGACTGCACCTATTTCATGACAGCTCCTTCAGTGTTTCTGCTTTTAGTGATAGTGATTGGGCCGGATGTCGAGAGACACGATGCTCGACCACAGGCTTCTGTGTTTTTCTTGGCTAGAATTTGGTATCCTGGTGTGCAAAGCGTCAGCCAACTGTGTCCCGTTCTTCCACAGAGGCAGAGTACCGTGCTTTAGCGATCACAGCAGCTGAACTTACGTGGGTTAATACTCTACTACGGGACCTTAACATCTTCCAAGATCAGCCTGCTCTGCTACAATGTGATAATCTTTCTGCTGTTTAGCTCACTGCAAATCCAGGTTTTCACAGTCGGTCGAAACACATTGAGGTTGACTATCATTACATCCGAGAACGTGTTGCGCTTGGTCTTATTGAAGTTCAGCACATCCCGGCGTCTCAACAACTAGCCGATATTTTTACCAAGTCTCTTCCCAAACGTGCTTTCATAGACTTGAGAACCAAACTTGGTGTTGGGATTAATCCAAACACAAGTTTGAGGGCGCCTGATAAGAGTATAGCTCGTTTGAGTGAAGAGCAAGGCAAGATGCATCAAATGGGCCTGTGTAAAGAGGAAGGACAAAACCCAAGTGACAAGCCCAATATTAAATCAAAAGAGTATGTGTATTGGGAACCGACGACTTGTCCTTTCTCTGTAAACAGAGAACGTACGAATGCATGACTGCAGTGTGCCGTTGAGCTAAGGAACAAGTTTGGACCACTTGGAGAGGCGTGCTCTGCGATGAATGGCGACACGTGTACGGTTATGGCTAATTAGGGTTCTGTGTTAAGTTCCTTTTGCACAATATAAAACGATGTAAAGGATGAATATTTGTTTAAATGTTTTTGTTCTGCCGTTTTGAACATTTGTTTTGTCTCCCCTGTTTTCTCAAATACTCTTTAGTGAGGAGGTAATCAGGAAATCTTTATTCGCTATGCCAAATGACAAGTCCCCGAGACCAGACGGTTATACAAGTGAATTCTTCAACGCTTCTTGGCATGTAATTGGCAAAGACTGCACCTCTACAATTAAATCTTTCTTCTTGAAAGGTTTTCTCCCGAAGGGTCTCAACACCACGATTCTGGCGCTGATCCTAAAAAATGATGAATCCAAAAAAATGCGGGACTACAAGCCGATATTTTTCTGCAACGTGTTGTACAAGGTCATATCAAAAATCTTAGCAAATAGATTGAAACCAATGCTTCTGAAGTTCATTGCTAATAACCAGTCCGCATTTGTCAAGTAGAGAATTTTAATGGAAAACGTCCTGCTAGCTACAAAGGTGATTAAGGATTATAACAAGGAGGAAATTTCTCCTAGAGGTGCTATGAAAATTAAAATTACGAAATCTTTTGACTCTGTTCAGTGGGAGTTTCTTCTCAACACTCTCTCAGCTCTACATTTCGCGATAAATTTATTCATTGGATCAAACTCTGCGTGACTACAGCCTCATTCTCGGTTCAAATAAACGGGGAACTAGCTGGGGTTTTCAGAAGCTCTAGGGGTTTGCGACAAGGCTGTGCATTTTCTCCTTACCTCTTTGTAATCTGTATGGATGTTCTCTCGAAGCTTATTGACAAAGCAGCTCAGGAGCGACAGATTGGCTATCATCTCCATTGCAAGCAAATTCAATTAACTCACTTGTGTTTTGCAGATGATTTAATGGTTTTTGTGGATGGACATAAAAGATCAATTAAGGGAGTCATCTAGATCTTTGATGAGTTTGCGAAAATATCAGGCCTCACGATTAGCTTGGAAAAGTCCACAATCTTCTTAGCAGGCATAAAATTGATATCATGTCTACTTTCTCTTTTGAGCATGGACAACTTCCGGTGAAGTACTTGGGATTGCCTCTGCTAACAAAGGGAATGAAGAAGGCTGATTATGCTCCTCTCATCAAAACAATTAGAGTGAAGATAAGCTTATGGACTGCAAGATATCTCTATGAATGGAAATAGTTCAGGTTGATTAACATACACTTGTGTCTTGTGATTTTGAAGCCTTATAATGGCAGCAACAGACCAAGACCCATGGACCTTAGCTCAAGATATATTGCCAATGCTCTTCTACTCTACTCCCTCTGCAATATATCATCAGTATTTATAGGTATGTGTCATAAGAAGAAAGCTTTTTAGTGTGTTTTGGTTAATAAGAAGAAAGCTTTCCTACAAGTCGTCATTCTCGATAAAGCTTATAGGTTCATCTGAAGCACAACATGAGGAGAAAGGTTTATTCAAACTATAGGCCGTTTATAATTTTTTGTAACTTATCATCTAAGATTATCGAACTCATTCATGTGTATCTTCCAGTCTTATGTGGATGAAATTAGAAACATAATATGTTTAATATAAATTTTGTTTAGTTAATTTGGTTTGTAGATATGTATATAATTAGTATATTAATTCATATTGAATATTGTATAATTAATGTATAGTGAATTTTTATTTAAATACTAATTATTAGTCGCTAATTAGTCACTAAATTTTACGACTAATTGTTGATTATACTTGTCCGACTGCATCTAAACAGTCTTTAGTCGCTCAATTTTTGCCAATATAGTTGCAAATTAGTCACTGTATATTGTGACTAAGCTACGACTATTACACGACTATGTGGATTAGTCATAAAATAGTCGCCAATTGGCAACTATAGTTACGACTATGCAATCTAGTGACTAAGGTTTTACAAGTACTAGTCGCTATTTAGTCGTAAAACCTCATTTAGTGACTATTTAGCGACTAATAGCGCATTCACAAAAACACTGTTTTCTTGTAGTGTAAGTACTACTTCACACATCTGTGCACTTGCAGACTCCGAGTTTTGTAAATTTAAAACTATAAAGCCCTAAACAAAAAGGGTTGCATCACCGAGAACCCTCTTATCTTGGGAAGTTCATTCCTAAGAACGGCTAGATCCATGATCGACATAAGGAAGGGCATGATATGCCTCCATTTGGGAGACATTGTCATGCAATTCGTGATGACCATGATTCTAAGGAAACCCATGATGGATGGGCAAACCTTTATAATTGAAAATCCTGATGAGACCATATAGGATGTGGTTGAAGAGATTATTGTTGAGGACCCATTGGAGATTGCTCTAACTAAGTTATATAGCGATTTTGGATTCCTAACTGAGAACACAACAGGGTATGGCAAACTGTTGGATGCAAGAAGGTCAGTGGAACATATGGTGGTCTACATCAACCTGGAGGAGGCCACAAATAAAACTCCAACAATATCTCTATCTACTTTGCTCGACAACCCACGAAGCGAGTGAAAGGATCGTAAGGTTGAACTTAAGACGCTCCCTGAAAGGCTAAGGTACACATTCCTTGGTCCAAAAAATACTTACCCCGTAATTATCAACAATGATATTAACAATGTAGAGACTGATTTATTACTCTGTGAACTTAGGAAATATCACAAAGCTCTTGGTTACTCCTTAGATGATATCTTTGCATGCATTGGATACATCTAAAAGATGAGCGGATGACTTCAATAGAACATCATAGGAGGTTAAATCCAAATCTAAAAAATGTTGTTAAGAAAGAGATTACGAAACTTCTAGAAGCAGACATCATTTATGCAATCTCATATAATACTTGGGTCAGTCTAGTCCATGTAGTACCTAATAAAGCGAAGTAACATGAGTCAAGAATGAAAGAAATGATTGATTCCGACTAGAAATGTTACATGACACAGAATGTGCATATACTATCACAAACTAAATGATGGCACTATAAATAATCATTTTCTCTTGCCTTTTATGGATCAAATGGTTGATAGATTGTCTAACCATCCTTACTACTGCTTTTTAGATGGTTATTCTTGTTTCTTTCAAATCCCCATCCACCCAAAGGACGAGGAAAAGACAACATTCACTTGTACTTATAGCACTTTGGCTTATTGCATAGTGCCATTTGGCTTGTGCAATGCCTCATTAACTTTCCAATGTTGCATGTGTTGGAAAGTTTAGACTCTTGGTTCAATTCTCAGATTAGTTGAACCTACTAAACATGCATTAGATCTAGGTGTTCTTATTTAGAAACATATGATCTCACCTTTTACCTGTTTGTTAGCAGCGGAATTGATGAACAGGTCAATGATCAGGGAGATACACCGAGAGATGGATCCTCCAGAGGCTCACACACGCAATCGCAGGAAACTGGTTGCTAGACCACGAGGAGAGAGGCGCCAGAAAGAGAGAGAGATCGCGGCCAGAATAGGGTTAGGGAGAAGGAGACTTTGGCTTTTAGTCATTAAAAGCCTTCTCCTTCCCTTTTGGGCTTTTGGGCCCAATCTGATTAAATTCCATTTAATCAGACCCATTATTCATTCTCTCTTAGTACGACAAATGCCTAGCACTTTTGTCGTACTTCTGCTATGCCGTTCCAACATTATTTCCTGCTAGCTTAAGCGTGTGACCCATATGGGATCATACAATAAAGGCAATAAGTCCAAGACTTATAGATCATGAGCGGACTCTAGCAAGCCATCATGACCCCCAGTATTGTATGACTTATGTCTGATCACTGACATACTCTTACGTTCTAGAGACAGTACCGAGATTACTGGACACAATTCCAACAATCTCCCACTTGTACTGGAATCTCTGTATTCATAATCCCTTTCGTCTCAATATCTCGATTAGTCATAAGGCAAGATTAGTGTCATCCTTATAAAGCCTAATCTTGTTCATCGGACTCTGATTTGATACTGACAATACAAACGACTCGGGAAAGTCCGTTTGAGCATGGCCATGCGTTTTCCAGTATTCAAATCTCCGATTGGCCTAGAGATATTCACTCCATTTATATTGGAGGGACAAATCCCATCTTGTTCCATCACTGTAAACTACTCATTTCATGATGTACCCAAACAAGGTCCTTATAGCTATCGCAGAACGATAGCGTTAGACAATGATCAAAGTGCATCAGTCCATATGCAGTCACATGCATGCGAACTCAGGTCTAAGGACTATACTCTATAGTCGTAGTAAGAATCTCTTATGACACAGATATAAATATCCTGAAGAGTTCTTATTAGCGGGTCTTGTCCGGTCGTATGTTCCCAACATACACCTATGTACTGACTTTGATGCCGAGCATCTATGACACACTGAGACTTTGTCATAAGTCACGTACCAATCCAATCTTACACGGTTGTTGGTGTTCCAATTTCAACAACCTTCGACTAGGGACAGGATGATATAAAACATTTATCAAATATAGGATCTCATGATCAAGCTAAATGACTTCGATGACTCAAGATCAAATCATTTACTTCGATGACCTATAAAATGGTTCATATCATTTTGGAACGATTATTTCATCACAGTTAAAATAATCTTGAAATAATAATTTCATTAAAACATAAATAATAATGTTTTACAAGAACATATCAAATAACTAAAATAAAGCTCACAAAACTCCCACTTAAATTTAGATTACATTTCAATGTTTCTAATGCCTACAGCTTCAGTCAGGAACTCGAGCTTAGGCCTTGGGAGTGGCTTTGTCAACGGATCAGCGACATTATCATCTGTCGGAACTCGGCTGATCTTGACTTCCTTTCTATTAATGATGTCACGTATCAAGTGATATCTTCTTTGAACATGCTTGGATTTCTGGTGTGATCTTGGTTCCTTTGCCTGAGCTATAGCACCATTGTTGTCACAAAATAGTGCCAGAGGCTCAGTCGCATCTGGTATCACACCTAGTTCCATAATGAACTTTCGAATCCAAACAGCTTCCTTCGCTGCTTCTGAGGCGGCGATATATTCAGCTTCTGTAGTGGAATCAGCAACGGTGTCCTGCTTGGAGCTTCTCCAACTCACTGCACCGCCATTCAGACAAAAGACATAACCGGACTGTGACCGGAAATCATCTGTGTCTGTCTGGAAACTTGCGTCCGTGAATCCACTGACTTTAAGCACATCACTTCCACCGTACACTAAGAACTTATCCTTAGTATGTCTTAGATACTTCAAGATGTTCTTTACGGCAATCCAATGGTTTTCACCTGGATTTGACTGGTATCTACTCGTCATGCTCAATGCGTAAGCAACATCAGGACGAGTACAGATCATGGCATACATGACAGATCCTATTGCAGATGCATAAGGAATATTCTTCATGCGCTCAAGCTCAGCAGCCGACGTAGGGCTCTGCTTCTTGCTTAGCGTCGTGCCATGTACCATTGGCGTGAAGCCCTTCTTGGAATCTTTCATGCTGAATCTTTGTAGGACTTTGTCAATGTATGAGTCTTGACACAGGCCTATCAGCCTCTTAGGTCTATCCCGATAGATCCTAATTCCAAGAACGTATGCGGCTTCACCCATGTCTTTCATGGAAAAACAACTTCCAAGCCAGTCTTTTACAGACTTCAGCATTGGAATGTCGTTTCCGAGAAGCAGTATGTCATCAACATACAGAATAAGAAAAACGATTTTGCTCCCACTAGTTTTCTTATACACGCATTGTTCTTCTTCGTTTCTGATAAAGTCAAATTGCTTGATCGCTTCATCAAAACGAAGATTCCAGCTCCTCGATGCTTGCTTCAATCCATAAATGGATTTATGAAGCTTGCATACTTTCCCAGCATTCTTTGGATCTATGTAACCGTCAGGTTGTGTCATATACACATCCTCTTCCAGAATACCATTCAGGAAGGCGGTTTTCACGTCCATCTGCCAAATTTCATAATCATGAAAAGCTGCAGTTGCTAGTAGAATCCGAATAGATTTCATCATAGCCACCGGTGAATAGGTTTCATCGTAGTCCACACCGTGAACTTGTCTGAAACCTTTTGCCACCAACCTGGCTTTATAAATCTGGACATTTCCATCCACGTCAATCTTCTTCTTGAAGATCCATTTGCACTCGATGGCTTTTACACCAACGGGTAAGTCAACCAACGAAAAGACTTGGTTGACCGACATGGAGTCCATTTCGGAATCAGTGGCCTTGCGCCACTTAGAGGAATCTGGGCCCATCATGGCTTGATTGAAGTTCGATGGTTCATCACCATCAATGATCAAAAGATCATGACAGTCAGTCACGAGGAATCCCTGATATCTCTCGGGTTCGTGACGGATCCTCCCGGATCTTCGAACTTCAGGTACTACAGGTTCAGGCTCTACAATTTCTTGTAAATCCTCCTGCTGCTCTTCCTCATTAGGTTGAGCAGTATCCTGTTCATCTTGAATTTCTTCAAGCAGTACCTTACTCCCACTGTCTTTCTTAGAGAGAAACTCTCTTTCAAGAAAGTTACAATCCCGGGCAACAAAGATCTTGTTCTCGGATCGTAGATAGAAGTAATAAGCCTTGGTTTCCCGTGGATAACCAATGAAGTAGCATTTATCAGATTTTGGTGTAAGCTTATCTGAGATTAATCTCTTTACATAGGCTTCACAACCCCAAATTCTTAGATAAGACAGCACTGGAGTTTCTCCAGTCCATAATTCATATGGTGTCTTTGCTACTGCTTTTGATGGCGCTCTGTTTAGTGTGAACACTGCTGTTAGCAGAGCATATCCCCAAAGGGATATTGGAAGGTCTGTGTGACTCATCATAGATCGAACCATATCCAATAAGGTCTGATTTCTCCTCTCAGACACACCATTCCATTGAGGTGTTCCAGGAGGAGTGAGTTGGGATACAATCCCACACTCTCTCAGATGATCACTGAATTCTTGGCTTAAGTATTCTCCTCCTCGGTCGGACCGAAGAGCCTTAATGCTTTTGCCAAGTTGGTTCTGTACTTCATTTTGGAATTCTCTGAACTTCTCAAAAGATTCAGACTTATGTTTCATCAAATAAACATATCCATACTTACTGAAATCATCAGTAAAGGTAATGAAATACTGATAGTTTCCTCTTGCATTAGTGGACATTGGGCCACACACATCAGTGTGTATCAGGCCCAATAAGTCACTGGCCCTCTCGTTAGGTTTATTAAAGGGGGCCCGTGTCATTTTGCCCATCATGCATGATTCGCATTTCTCACATGACTCAAAGTCAAATGAGCCAAGAAGTCCATTCGAATGGAGCCTCTTGATGCGTTTCTCGCTGATGTGCCCTAAACGACAATGCCATAGAAACGTTCGGTTTTCCTCATTAGGTTTAAACCGTTTTGTATTGATGTTATAAATTGGCGCGGATTGATCGAGTATGTAAAGCCCATTCGTAAGAGGGGCAGAACCATAGAACAAATTGTTGCGATTGAAGGAACATAATTTATTCTTAACTGAAAAATCATAACCTTCCAAATCCAACAAAGAAATTGAAATAATATTTCTGCTTATAGCAGGTACAAAATAACAATTATTAAGTTCTAAAATCAATCCCGAAGGTAAAGACAACAAGTAAGTTCCTACAGCTAGTGCTGAAACTTTCGCTCCATTCCCAACTCGTAGTTCCACTTGTCCTTGCTTCAGCCTTCTACTGTTGCTGAGTGCCTGCATATTAGTACAAATATGAGCCCCACAACCAGTATCCATGACCCATGAGGTATTATCAGAAGTAGTTGTATTAACTTCTATAACAAAAATACCTGATGAAGAAGTCTCGAAAGTCTTCTTCTTTAATTCCTTTAGACCTTCCTGGAATTTCTTACAATCTCTTCTCCAATGCCCCAGTTCTTTGCAGAACCTGCACATGTCAGTAGGCCCAGCCTTGGACTTGGGCTTGGGCTTTGGCGTGTCTGAGTCCACGACTTGGACACCCTTGGCCTTTCCCTTATCCTTAGCAGAAGACTTCTTAAACCCCTTGCCCTTTTGTACCATAAGTACATTGGGGTCCTTGGCGGTTTTCTTCAAGTTGGGCTCTGCAGTCTTGAGCATTCCGTGAAGCTCAGGCAGTGTCTTACTCAAGCCATGCATGTTAAAGTTCAGAATGAACTGATCATAGCTTGCAGGTAAAGACTGCAGAATGATGTCGCAGGCAAGTTCCTGGCTGATTGGGCAGTCGAGTTTGTGAAGATGATCGAGATAACCCATCATCTTCAACACATGAGGACTCACTGCCGCATTCGCAGCCAACTTACAGTCCAAGAGGTTCTTAACTGTCTGGAACCTCTCGGTCCTAGCCTGCTCCTGAAAAAGCGATTTCAGGCTTGCCATGATCTCGATTGGAGACAACACACTTTCGAACTGCTTTTGCAGCTCTGGAGTCATTGTCACCAACATCAGGCAATAAACATCATTTTCATCTGACGAATGCTTTTCCCAAGCATTGTGCAGAGTCCTGGCAGCATTGGCAAGAGGCCTCTCGGGGAGGGGATCTCGAAGGACGTAATCCTTCTTCTCCTGCTTGAGGACCAGCCTCAAGTTCCTTGACCATGTCAGGAAGTTCGTTCCAGTCAGCTTCTCCTTCTCGAGAACAGACCGGATCGAGAACGTGTTTTGTGTGCTTGTAGTAGTCATATCTGAAATATATAAATAAAAAGGTTATTAGTTATATGTTCAAAATGATTAATCTCGTATTAAAGTATAATATGATTAATCATGCATTATATTCAATAACCTAAGTTACCCTCAATAGAATATAATGATTCCAAGATCCACCTATAACTAAGATCAAAGTGGGCCACTGGCCGTCACCCAACCTTAGCTTATATCGGTAAGCCCTATTTCGGCTAATTATATCCGTGATATAACTCTTGGTTGTGAATCTGGGCCCGAGGCCCAATCCACCCTGATGTCTCAAGGCCCGGGACTCCCGATGGCCTAGTCAAGAAAACCGGACTATACAGTCATGTAATCATTAATGTCTGGGACTCCCAATGACATTTATGAATCACAAACCGTCTTACCCACGCAAAAGCAGACATCCTCACACTGTAAGGCCATGAATGCAATTGAATGGGCTTTGACAGCTGACATAGCCTGGACAAGACATCCAACGCTTGATATTGTTTGAGGTCCGTAGGTTTATTAAAATCATTCCCAAAATAGAAGATTACTATTTCGGGAAACTTTCTATTTATGGAAACCTACTATTTTTGGAAACTTTCTAAAATTGGAAACTTTCTAAAACCGGAAACTTTCTAACTTTAGAAACTTCTTTAAAATCCAAAATCCGCAAATCCAGAAAATTCTATTTTAAGAAACTTTCTAATTACAAAATTTCGGAAACTTTAATTTAAAAACGACTTTATAATTTTATAAAATAGATTTTAAATTAATCTGAAGAAAGACTCAATTAGCTGGCCCAATTGTTTTAACTTCTTGGCCCGAGGCCCAAGAATTGGTCCATGTCCAAGACATGACCCAATTGTCCAATTAATTGACATAACCGGTCTGGTTCATTAAAACTGGTCTAACCAAGTTTTAATTACTACGATGACCACAATTGTCAACCGGTTATTTACTAAACCGGAATTTCTCAATTTATTTGGTCCAACCAAATCAAATTAGAAATTCCTGGTTTAGGCACTAAATCCAATTTTCGACTTTGGATTTCTTATTCCGGTTTAACCAGATTTAATAAACTTATTAATCTGTTTATTAAACCAGAACGTTGATTTTAATCAAGTTTTGAACCGAGCATTGAACCGTACCGAATTAGTCACGAACCAAACCGAGTTGGTCGTGACCTAATTTCCAGCCAAGGAGCCATCGTCCAGCCGCTCAGCCGCGAGCCAACCGATCCGAGATCGAGGCGCTTCAGCTACGGCCGGACGCAACAGCCGGGACGGGACGGACGGTGCAGCCGGGACGACGCATCCACGATCGCCGAGCGATCAGGACGCGACGCACACGGACGGACGCTCCACGATCGCCGAGCGATCGGGACGCGTTGCACTGCCGGTTTGACGCGATCGAGATGACGCGATCGGACGCAACGCGACCGTCCGACCGTCCGACCGTCCGATCGGATCAATCCGTCCATCCCGACCGTCCATACTCGATCGGCCGATCATCCAAAACCGAGTCATATAGCTCATGTTTTGCGATTTTTTCTTGTGTGTTTAGAGTTCAATTCTGATTCTTAATCGTTTTATCTTATCAGTAATTGATTCAAAAACAATTCTAATCAGATTTAACAACCTAAACAATGAATCTAAAACAAGAAACCTAAGAACCTGGCTCTGATACCACTGTTGGAAAGTTTAGACTCTTGGTTCAATTCTCAGATTAGTTGAACCTACTAAACATGCATTAGATCTAGGTGTTCTTATTTAGAAACATATGATCTCACCTTTTACCTGTTTGTTAGCAGCGGAATTGATGAACAGGTCAATGATCAGGGAGATACACCGAGAGATGGATCCTCCAGAGGCTCACACACGCAATCGCAGGAAACTGGTTGCTAGACCACGAGGAGAGAGGCGCCAGAAAGAGAGAGAGATCGCGGCCAGAATAGGGTTAGGGAGAAGGAGACTTTGGCTTTTAGTCATTAAAAGCCTTCTCCTTCCCTTTTGGGCTTTTGGGCCCAATCTGATTAAATTCCATTTAATCAGACCCATTATTCATTCTCTCTTAGTACGACAAATGCCTAGCACTTTTGTCGTACTTCTGCTATGCCGTTCCAACATTATTTCCTGCTAGCTTAAGCGTGTGACCCATATGGGATCATACAATAAAGGCAATAAGTCCAAGACTTATAGATCATGAGCGGACTCTAGCAAGCCATCATGACCCCCAGTATTGTATGACTTATGTCTGATCACTGACATACTCTTACGTTCTAGAGACAGTACCGAGATTACTGGACACAATTCCAACAGCATGATGTCAATTTTTTACTCATCTGATCAAGGACATAATGGAAGTTTTCATGACGAGTTCTCAGTCAATGGATCTTTTGTTGTTGTCTATCTTGTTAATATATTAGGATACTTTAGCGATATGAGGAGAAGCATTAGGTACTTAACACGGAGAAGTGTTACTTCATGGTCACATACTAGACTATCTTAGGGCATTAGATTTCTGAAAAGGTTATCAAAGTGGATAAAGTAAAAAGATTATGTCAAAGGCATCATGCCCTGATGACACTACAAGAAAACAACGTTTTCCAACTGTATATTGCGACTATATTTGCAGTCGTAACATTCTGCGACTATTTAGGGACAAGATTGGTTTCCAACTACAGATATATGGTCGTCAATTAGTCGTTATTTTATGACCAAAAATGGTAGTCACCAATTTAGTCGCCAATTTACGACATATTAATGACTATAGTCAAGATCGGAAACAATAGTCGACGCGTAGTCGCTAGTTTGGCTACTACGCTGCGTCTCTTTTGAAGGGTCGTTAGGAAGTTGCAAATTAGTCACTATGTGGGCGACTAATTTTCTACTACTTGTATAGTCGTAACAAAATCAGTAATTTGTCGCTAGTGTTATGACTAATGTGTGACTCGTTAGTCGGGTTGCAAAGTAGTCCGGTATGAGTTGTGTCATATAGTATGTTTTTGATTTAGTAATAATAATATAAGATAGTTTGGTTATATTTGCTAATATTAAATGAATATCAAACTAATATTTTCTTAAACTAAATGTAAATTTCTAAAACCTTATTATAATTAATTCTCCTTTACCTATATTTTTTATTATATATTATGCACTATTAATATAATTATAAACTTTTTAACTACTTGATCGAATATCTAGATAAATCACTTGATCCACGATAAAAATAAACATACGTTAGTTGCTTAAAATCCGAAAGTAAAAGTATCAAATTAAAGCTACCAATCTACAAGTTCATATAGATCACTTGATCCACAATAAACAAAAGATAAAGTTTTCAATAATCAACAACTTGATATAGGCGAATTAGTTAACAGAACCACGACATCAGATTTTCTTTCGGGTCGTATTCCTCTCATACTGGTTTGGAAAACCTAAAAAGAAAACAAAAACAACGTATTAGTTATACGCAATATATATATATATATATATATATATATATATATATATATATATAAGATAAACATAATAAATTAATGAATTGGTCCAAGAAACACAATCTGTTGACGAATTCAACCCAATTAGAATTCTCATACTGGTCATACATGATCGATGAAAGCCTTTCTTGTCCTTTTAGCCATGTATAGCCTAATATATAAACAATCATGAACAAACCTAATTACTACCCAATGCAATTATTCTCATCTATATATAATAAGACTTTGTACATATTACATGATTGTCGTTTGATGAAGAAGCATCTGAGAATTACGAGAACATGCTTATATGCATCGTACCTAAACCCTTGGCCAATTATTTTCCATCTCTCCCAACTAAAACACAATGTATATTCCGGAGGCTATATATGATATAAATTTATTAAAGCTATTATCAAATTCTAATATAACAAAAAAAAATCTTCAAAATAAAAGACAAATAACATCTCACCTTGTATCACAAATGGTAAACTTTAACTTAAGTCCTGCCCAACAATACTCGACATTTCCAACATGTGTTACAACACCAAGGATATCTATAAAGGAAAGATTATAATTTAGTGTACCATATCAAAATAACATGCAAATCATCATTATCCTAAGCACAAATAAAATATTTAGTGCAAAATTTGTCTAGGATAAGGATCATTTACCGACCCATCCAATATATCCAGAATCAATGGAAACACTATGAAATGACCTCGCGAGAGATTATCGAAAGTAAGAAAGAACAATGTATTTGATTCGAATATGAGTTTAAATCTGTGAGGAGTCAAAGAAATAAATTCTGGTGCAACCACGACTTGACCATCTTCAAGGAAAAACAAACAACTCTCGCACCTTAGTGAATACCAGAATAGTTCGAAATCATGAACGTGCATATTTGCCTCGTTCTAGATACCCTAAATCGAAATAGTTATTCTCTGCATTAAAAAACATGTGACAAATAAAAACAAAAATCGTCTAAAATTCTGGAAGAGGAAACATGATTACCTCTTCATCGCACAAGACATGGATATATTGGGATCGCACACAAATGAGCAATACCCTTAAATCCCAAAGAGATGGAAGACGGTCGTTGATATAAGATACTCGCCTGAAAATCTGCATATCCATGATCGTATGAGAATCACACTTTCTTCGTCAGAAATCTAGAGAAGAAAAAGCTTACTTATACTCGCGAAGACCTAATAGAGAAAACAAACCGTTTAGGGAAGGAGACTAAAAGTCGTGATATACGATATATTCTACAATTTTTCTTTTGTTTTTTAATCAAAAAATGAATATTTTTGGGCCTCAATAAATATGTTTATGTCATTATACATGCATAATCTAATAAGTAGTCTCGAGCGCCGCATCAAAACAGAGAGAGATGAGCTGTTACATGCCACATGTGTCTTTGTAATATAAACATAGCCTAAATAGCACGTAAACTGCTGGCCCTGAAGGAGTGTTTCTCTTCGAGACCCCCATCAAATCAACACTAATCATTATTAAATATCATTTAAATGAAAGGTTACGATGCTTGGTTAACTTACTCTGTTTTTCATTAAAGTTTCCATAATTTATCTACTTGAGTTCCATGCCACCACTACAACCAATTTGCTATTTGTGCTACTAGCAATTTGAAGCGTTGAATAGTTCGTCGATTACGTTCACTTGACTGCGCGTGATTGGCCGATTTGATGAGATTAATAATCCCACTCTCTCTAAGTACTTTAGCGTAATTGGTTTTTAATTTTTTTTTTTTGGTATTTGATATTTATATTGGTTGTTAATTGATTTAACTATGTAAATTTCCTTAATCAAAATTGTTACCTTAACTTATATCGGTAACTCGTAGAGACAAATTTGTATTTAGATTTATAAATATAACTAATTACATGAAGTGATTGAAAACGATAATGTATACAATACTTGAAAAGTCAATCGTTACATAATCTACTATATATAACAAACCACATATCAATCAAGGATTCATGAAGATAACATGGCTGAATTCCGAAATTATCTCTCATGATTGTGAAGTAGAATAGTGAGTCAATGGTCCAAAATCATGTATCACATATGTTTGTACCTTTAAAACCATAGTCCCACCAAGCCACCCAAGTTTTTAGCAGAGCACACATACATCTATAAAGCCCATTGATATATACACTTCGTCGCTTCTCAAAGAATAGTGCACACCTTCTGTCTGACCTTGCATACCTATGTCTTAAAGTTATCTTAACACGTATTCGAGTTGAAAATTGGCGCTCGATGTGTACCCACGGTTCAAAACTTCCAAAAATCCAAAGTTTTTTTATCAGACTTCCCTCACTGTATGAATATATTTTCAGACTGCAATAGAACTTTGTACAAAAAGTCAATCCCAGATTTTTTTGGTCAACCCCAAAAATACCCCCTACCTTTTGTCAGACAACAGTAGAAGTCTGAAAACTATCAGACTTCTTGGAGAAGTCCGATAAAAAGTCAAATTTAAAAGTAAATTGCAAAACTACCCCTTTTTGTTCTCAGACTTCATAAGCTGTCTGACAAAAATATCAAAAATTTACAAAGCAGACATCATACATTGTTTGATGGCTGTTCAGACTACATCCCCTGTCTACCAATTTGATTTCAATTGCAAAAATAACCCTCTTTTTCATACTGCCATAGAGGTCTGGTAAAACTATTGTCAGACTGCTATGGAAGTATGAAATGTTAAAAAATTTAAAAACGTATTTTTGTATATTTGTGATTAATTTCGTTGATTTTAATTTTTATAAATGTGTGTTAGTTGTATATGTTCCTCCTGCGTGAGTTTTACATTCTTATGTTTGGAAATTCCTTTTTAATCAATTTTTGAATAATATTGGCAGTGTAGCTAATAGAATAAGACTTCGCAAAGAAGTCTGGTTTTTCCCATAAGATCTCTAATGTGGTTTATACGTGTTTGTTTTTACAGATAATGGTTCAATTAGATGTTAATTTTGGTGAATGGATTGTGAGATGAAGATGCGGGGAATCAAGATGAAAAATATGTGAAGAACGAACTAGACAAGTATTGGGTGATGATCTATTCAAAAACCCATACATGTTCAGTGGTGGAGCGGATGTCTACGCGTAAACGTTATACTCCACATTATATTTGTTGGTTGTTTATTGAATGCTTTGGTATAATTGAACTGATTACACCAAAACCTATCAAAGTATCATCGAAGAAGCAGTTTGGGATTAAGATGTGCTACACAACCACATACATAGCGTTTATATGCTGATTTTCCCAATAAGATTGCTAATGTGATGATGAGAGAATGGACTTGACATTTGGACTAATTAAGTTTATAAGCTTTTAGCTCATAAGAATCAGACAGCAGTAGAGGTCTGACGACCATATCATCAGAATTCTTTGGCAGTCTGGATATTACAAATGACCCATTTTTCTCAAGTCCAAGAAAATTGGGGTCTCAAGGGTTAAGGTGACACATTTTTCTCCAAGGTTAAGATGACCCATTTTTCCTAAGTGTAAGAAAATTCACCAGCACTTCAGGTTATTTTAGTTTGTCATATGTTGGTTGTAATCTAATGGGTAATGTTTTCTAACCAATTTTCTTTGGGGAAATTGCTAAAAATGCCCCTTAAATTGGTTTTAAATAAAAGTGTACCCCTCAATTTGAATCAAATGTAAAACATGTTTTCCTTCCTAGGTAAATTACTGCGAAGCCCTTATGACCAAACAAAAAAACAGAAACCGCAATTACCATTATAACCTTCGCATGTGTCAGACTTCTATATAAGTCTGATACAGAATAAATTTGTAAATTTAAATTTTAAAATTATAAAAAAATATTTTGTCAAAAAATTTATATACAAAAATTAAATATATACAATTTAATAGTATATAAATTAAAATTTGGTAAATTGAGTCAAACTAAACATTATGTAAGGTAAAGTAAGTTCTAAACCTCAAAACATGTTTTGTAATGGAACATTTACATACAAGTTACATATAACTTTAGGGTTAGTTTCATGGTTTACCAAATTAACATTTAAAATTTAAGATTTGCACATATGTGTTATAATGTTCATATATTTAACAAATTTTATGTTTCCTAGTTGTTTTGTTTAAATATTTTTACTTATAAGTAATAAATATTAGATTTAGGGTTTACCAGACTTCATGGCGAAGTCTGAATTTTGTGGTTTCTCAGACTTCTCCGAGAAGTCTGAGACGAACTTAAGTTAAAAATTTAAATTTAAAAAGTTATAAAAAATAATTTGATATAATTTTTGATACATAAATTAAGCATAAGCAATTTTTATGTATATAAATTAAAATTATATAAACTTTGATCAAATTTAAGCATTGAAGATATATTTTGTTCAAAACACCATGTAGTTTGGTCTATGTTTCACATATGAAGTTGAATATCATGTTTTTATTTGTAGGGTTAGATTGAAAGTTTGTGAATTTTCATTCATATTGTTACATTTACATATAGTGGTTAGTTTGTGACTATGTTTAACGAGTTTGATGTTTATTATAAGTTTCTATATAAAATGATGGTATTTAAATATTAATTATTAGATTTAGGGTTTCTCAGACTTCTAGATAAATCTGGTTCAAGTATTTAGACTTCCATGAAGTCTTTTTTCAGACTGCATATGAAGTCTGAAATTTGAAAGTTTTTAAAAAATTTCACGCGAAAACTTTTTAAAAAGGCGGAAAATTTTCCCGCTCACAGAAGCTCCTTCTCAGACTGCATATGAAGTCTGATACAAAATATTTTACAATTTTTAATGATTAAAAATCTGGTGGGAAAATTTTCCTCCAATTTCTCTCCACTTATCTAAACCTAATCTTGTACACATATAACACCAAAAAAAAAAAATCTTCAGATTCTTCCCTCTCTTACAACCTCTCTTTCTCTCTCTCTCTTTTGTAAAACCTCTCTCAAATTTCTCATCCAAAAAGGTTCTCAAGCTTATTGTCTCATATAAGTTCTTATGTATGTGATTCATAGTTGATTCTCTTTGAGCTGCGAAATAGGCAAGTGAATCTGTTCTTTTTAGTGTTTTCAAAAGTTTTTTAACTGAAATAATTGAGACTACTTTTGATTATACAATTTGATTTGCTCAAACAATCCTTTATTATCCATTTTTTGAGACTTATTCGCTAACTAATGCAAGAGCTATGTGTTTTTACTTTTTCAGGTGCTTGGTTTAAGATTGAGCCAGTTGACTCTCCAAAGAGGCTGGAGCTGGGACTTCTTATGATGCTAATGGCACATAAATTTTGAGTGTAGTACGAGGAACACGAAGTCTGAGAGTCTAATACCAGACTACAACCGAAGTCTGAGAGTTTCTCAGACTTCCAGGTAAGTCTCATTCAAGTATTTAGACTGCATATGAAGTCTGAAATTTGCAAGTCTTTAAAAAATTTCACGCGAAAACTTTTTAAAAAGGCGGGAAATTTTCCCGCTCACAGAAGTTTCTTCTCAGACTGCATATGAAGTCTGATACCAGATATTTTACAACTTTTAATTATTAAAAATCTGGTGGGAAAAATTCTCTCCAATTTCTCTCCATTTATCTAAACCTAATCTTGTACACATATAACACCAAAAAAAAAATCTTCAGATTCTTCCCTCTCTTACAACCTCTCTTTCTCTCTCTTTTGTAAAACCTCTTTAAAATGTCTCAACCAAAAAGGTTCTAAAAGGTATTCTCTTGGAGACTTGTTTGCTAACTAATGCATGAGCTCTGTGTTCAAGCTTTTTCAGGTGCTTGGTTTAAGGTTGAGCCAACTGACTCTCCAAACAGGCTGGATTTGAGACTTCTTATGCTGCTAATGGCTCATAAAATTTCACTGTAGTACGAGGAACACGAAGTCTGAGAGTCTAATATCAGACTACCAGGTAAGTCTGGTTCAAGTATTTAGACTTATCGAAGTCTTATTTCAGACTGCGTATGAAGTCTGATACCATGCAACAACCAAACAAAAAAATATCTCTTTTTGTGAACAAAACCCTTACATGGGTTAGTTTGGTTTCTTATATCTTTTTCTTAATTAACAGAACTTTTGATTGATAAATCTTTATGCAAACTAATACATATGTTGATTTAGTGTAGATGTTGAAGGTGCTTTGGACAAAACAAGAAAACATAAGAAGAGCAATCTTGAATGTCTATGGTGGGACTGACATTGTACACATGGTGTGTATGGCGATACAAGGAACACAAAGCAATCCAAATTCTAGTATACTATGCTTGTATTGTATTAGATTATTGGATGATCAAACCAAAGAAAAGAAGTTCTCCTTGTATACTATGCTTGTAGAAAAATATAAAGTTGTATAAATTTACTTTTGTCTACTCAAATCAACAAGGAATTTTGCTTATTGAAAGTATACAATATGAGAAAATGGGTCACTTTAACTTTGGAAAAAAACATTACTCTTTAGATTACATACACCAACATATGACAAACTAAAATAACCTTAAGTGGTGCTGAATTTGTCGTCAGACATCAACTGTTGTCTGATTCTTATGAGCTAAAAGTTTATAAAATTAACAAGTTCAAATGTCAAGTTCGTTCTCTCATCATCACATTAGCGATCTTATTGAAAAAAATCAGCTTGTAAACGCTCGGCATGTGGTTGTGTAGCTCATCCTAATCCCAATTTGCTTCTTCACTGATACTTTGATATGCTTTGGTGTAATCATTTCAATTATATCAAAGCATTCAATAAACAACCAACATATATAATGTGGAGTATGACGTTTACGCATAGACATCCGTTCCACCAGCTCGGTTTTCTTGTATTATTTGTATAAAAAACATGTATAAACCACATTAGAGGTCTTTTGGGAAAAGCCAGACTTCTTTCGAAGTCTTATGCTATTAGCTATATTGCCAATATTATTCAAAAATGATTTAAAAATAATTACCATATATAAAAATGTAAAACTCATGCAGAAGGAACATATAAAACTAACACATATTTATAAAAATTAAAATCAACAAAATTAATCACAAATATAGAATAAAATGCATTTTTAAAGTTTTTAACATTTCAGACGGCTATAGCTGTCTGATAAAAGTGAAACCAGACCTCTATGGCAGTCTGGAAAAAGGGGTATTTTTGCAATTGAAATCGAAATGTCAGACAGCGGATGCAGTCTGAAATCCATCAGACAGCATACGCTGTCTGCTTTGAAAATTTTGTCAGACAGCTTATGAAGTCTGAGAAAAAAGGGTAGTTTTGCAATTGAATTTGAATTGCCAGACTTCTCCGAGAAGTCTGATAATTCCTAGAAGTCTGAGAGGGTAGTTTTGCAATTGATTTTGAAATGTCAGACTTCTCTAACAAGTCTGATAATTTTCAGACTTCTTATGCTGTCTGACAAGAATTTCAGACGGCGAGGGAAGTCTGATAAAAAACATCGCATTTTCGGTTTTTATCCAGCGTTGACCAAAATTCGATTTTTCAGATGTCTATAGCCGTCTGACAAGAGTTTGAAATTTCAGATGTCTATAGCCGTCTGATGTTATTTTTCGCTATTTTCAGACAGATTTAGAAGTCTGACGATTTTTTCGCTTATTCTGGTCAACATCTGAAAATTTGGGTCAATTGCAGTTTCTACCCCTCCTTTTTGTCAGACATCGGATCCCGTCTGACAAAAAGTCAAAAATTGGTCAATTTCTTGCCAGACTACATAAGAAGTCTGACTAAAAAATCAAATTTGAATCAATTGCAAAACTACCCTCTTCTTATTTTGACTTCTTGGTGACGTTAGATAATTTTTTTTTGTTTTCAAAGGAATTTCTCAGACTTCTATGGAAGTCTGTCAATTGAAAGTCAATTGCAAAACTACCCTCTCGTTGACCATAATTTAAGATGACCCATTTTTCTGATGATGTATACTTTCAATGAACAAAATTCTTTGTTGATTTGAGTAGACAAAAGTAAATTTATACAACTTTGTATTTTTCTACAAGTATAGTAGACAAGGAGAGCTTCTTTCCTCTGATTTGTCATCTAATAATTTAATACAATAAAATGTGTTCAATAAGAAGACTAATAACCAGTAAAAAATCTACAAAATGAGAAAACACCTAATCTAGTATCATACTTCAAACTTCAAAAGCAATCTAATATCAGAATTCATGTTGAATTTTCACTCTCAGGCTTCGGTTGTAGTCTGATATTATAATTTTGATTGCTCCATTTTCTTCGTATCGCCAAACACATCACTTTCCTCAGCTTTGTCTGCCATGTTAACAATGTAAGTCCCACCATAGAAAATCCTTGATATATGGTGAACCTCCTTGAAAAATTACCTTTCTCTTCTTCTCCACCATTTTAAGAGTATCTTTAAGCTGTCTTTTCTTATGTTTTCTTGCTTTGTCCAAAGCACCTCCAGCCTCTACACCAAATCAACCTATGTATTAGTTTGCATAAAGATTTATCAATCGAAAATTATGTTAGTTAAGAAGAACTTGTAAATAAACCAAATCAACCCATGTAAGGGTTTTGTTCACAAAAAAGAGAGAAATTGTTTTTTGCTTGGTTGTTGCATGTGTGAAAATGACTTTTTAGAAGATTAAGTTTAGAAAGGTGAAGAGAAATTAGAGGAAAACTTTTCTGGATTTTTAACAAATGTAATTTTTTAGGGTTGTAAAATCTCTGGTGTCAGACTTCATATGCAGTCTAGGATGGAACTTTTGAATCGAGCTGGAAAATTTCCCGCCTTTTTAAAAGTTTTCGTATTAAAAATTTCAGAAACTTTCAAATTTCAGACTTCATATGCAGTTTGAAATAAGACATCATGAGAAGTCTAAAAACTTCAACCAGATTTACCTGAAAGTCTGAGAAACTCTCAGACTTCGGTTGTAGTCTGATATTAAACTCTCAAAACTTGGTTGTGGTCCGATATTAGACTTTCAGACTTCGTGTTCCTCGTACTTCACTGAAGTTTTAGGAGCCATTAGCAGCATAAAAAGCCTGAATTCCAGCTTCTTTGGAGAGTCATCTCGCTCAACCTTAAACCAAGCACCTGAAAAAGCAAAAACACAGAGCTCTAGCATTAGTGACCAAGTCTCCAAGAAATAATTAATAAATGATTGTTTGATACCCTTCCCATGAACTCCATAAGCTGAAAGAGAATCAGCTATGAATCAAATACATAAGAACTCAGATGAGAGAATAAGCTTAAGACCCTTTTTGGGTGAGAAATTTGAAAGATGTTTTGCAAAAGAGAGAGAAAGAGAGGTTGTAAGAGAAGGAAGAATGTGAAGATTTTTTTTTTGTTATATGTTTGTACAAGATTAGGTTTAGATAAGTGGAGAAAAATTGGACGGAAATTTTGCCGCCAGATTTTTAACAGTTGAAAATTGTAAAATATCTGGTATTAGACTTCATATGCAGTCTGAGAAGGAGCTTCTGAATTGAGCGGGAATTCTGAAATTGTCAGGCATGAATTGTCCGCCTTTTTAAAATTTTCATGTGAAAATTTTCAAAAACTTTCAAATTTCAGACTTCATATTCAGTCTGAAATAAGACTTCATGAGAAGTCTAAATACCTGAACCAGATTTACCTGGAAGTCTGAGAAACCCTAAATCTAATAATTACTACTTAAATACAATCATATTATATAGAAAACTTATAATAAACATCAAACTCGTTTAACATAGTCACAAACTAACCACTATATGTAAATATAACAATATGAATGAAAATTTAGAAACTCTCAATCTAACCCTACAGATAGAAACATGATATTCAACTTCATATGTGAAACGTAGATCAAACTACATGGTGTTTTGAACCAAATATATCTTCAGTGCTTAAATTTGACCAAAGTTTATGTAATTTTCATTTATATACGTTAAAAATGCTTATGTTTAATTTATGTATCAAATTATTTTTTATAATATTCTAGTTTAAATTTTCAACTTAAATACGTCTTAGACTTCTCTTAGAAGTCTGAGAAACCCCAAAATTCAGTCTTCACCGTAAAGTTTGAGAAACCCTAAATCTAATATTTATCACTTATAAGTGAAAATATTTTTTTAAAAAAACACCTAGGAAACATCAAATTCATTAAATATATGCACATTATAACACATAAGTGCATATTTAAAATTTCAAATGTAAATTTGGTAAACCATGAATCGAACCTTAAAGTTATATGTAAGTTATATGTAAATGTTCCATTACAAAGATTGTTTTGAGCTCTAGAACTTACTCTACCTTACATATTGTTTAATTTGACTTAATTTTACCAAATTTTAATTTATATACTTCACAACCGTCTATATTTAGTTTCTGTATAATTTTTTAACAAAATGTTTCTTACTATTTTTAAATTTAAATTTACTAAATTAATCTGTTTCAGACTTCTTCGATAAGTCTGAAAATTGTGGGATAAATACATATTTTTACTAACATTGTTTAATTTGACTCAATTTTACCCAATTTAATTTATATACTACTAAATTGTCTATATCTAATTTCTGTATATAATATTTTTGACAAAATATTTTTTTTATAATTTTAAAATTTAAATTTACTAATTTATTTTACATCAGACTTTTCCTAGAAGTATGATAAAGTCATTTAGACTTCTATTAGAGTCTAACTAATCATACCTCTATAGATGTCTGATACATGCGAAGGTTATAATGGTAATTACAGTTTCTGTTTTTTTTGTTTGGTCATAAAGGCTTCCCAGTAATTTCCTTAGGGGAAGGGACAGTTTTGCATTTTTTAATTTTGGGGTTTTAAAAAAATCAATTTGTGGGGCAAAAAGAGCAATAAGCCCTCATTACATAATATGCATATGTTCGCGTGCATCTTCGGTTGGAGTAAGTATATGTACATGATTATCTTTTCTGCTGGAATAATTGCACCCAGTATACCTTTTTTGAAAAGTAATAGCAAAGTTGTATCTTTCAAATTCTTTTTGCAATTGTGTATCCTTTTTTGTCTTTTAGTGGTGGTTAATGACCATTTAACCTTGTTTTTTGTCTTGTAGTTATAGATAGTTAATTATACAAAGCTATCCACAATTCATCTTCTATCCATCCGATTTTTTTTTTTTAAATTTTTTTATTTTCTCTTACACTCTCTTTCTTACTTTATGCATTAATTTTTACCCCACGTTTTTTTTGACTGTGGATAGGATGAATTGGGTGAGGTTTTCGGACTTATAGATCATCGGAATGGAGAGAGAATCGATCGATCTATCGGAAATCCAAAAAAAAAAATTTGGACTTAAAAAAAATTTACGAATGGATACTTTATCCATCCACGTGGATACTTATGATGGACAAGATGCTTAACAAGATGATTTAACATATGATGTTAGACGATCACATGAATGATGAATCCAAAAATATGTTTACCATGGGTAAATGTTTAACATATGATTATTCGTGGACAAGATGCTCAACAAGAATTTGGAACCTTATCACATCTCATGCTTAACAAGATGGTTTAACATATGATGGAAAAAATGCTTAAAAAGATGCTTACCATGGGTAAACGCTTATGATCCGTGGACACAAAGTACGGATCTAACAGACAAAAGTTGGTTAAGAGTTCATATGATTGTGAATTTGTGGACATAGAGTAGGTGTAGACCATGTTTACCATGGGTAAACGTTTAACATATGATTATTCGTGGACAAAACGCTTAACAAGATGGTTTAACATGAATGATGATGGATAAGATGTCCAAAATATGTGCTAAACGCTTATGATGGACAATAGGATGGTCAAGAGATCACATTATTGTGATCCGTAGACACAAAATATTTTGGTTCGATTATTCGTGGACACTACAATGACTTATATCACTTGCTAAACACTTATGATGGACAATATTTGTATGTGGTAGTATCCACGTGGATAGATATTGTAGATATCTACTCATAACTATCCACTCGCAAATTTTTTTTATGTCCAAATTTTTATTTTTTTCGAATTCCGGTAGATCGTTAAATTCTCTCTCCATTCCGCTGATCTAAATGGCCAAAAATATCTTATATCGAAACCTATCCACCGTTCAAAAAACAAGGGGTGAAAATAAATGAAAAAGTAAGAAAGAGAAGGGAAAGAAAAAGAAAAGAAAAAAGAAAAAGAAAAGAAAAAGGAATGAGTTGATTTTCGGTGGAAAAGAAAAAGAAAAATGTGAGGAAAAGAAAGTTTGAGGATAAAATTGTCTTTTTACACGTGGGGCCTACAAAAAAAGACACACAGATGCAAAGTCTCTTTGAAAGATACAAGATTGCAACAAAAAATATAAAAAGATACACCCAGTGCAATTCACCCCTTTTCTGCTAGGTAATGATATATAATATCGAGTCATTATATATTACAGTTCATAATTTATAAAAATAAACCCATAGTTACTTCATCGATTGTTGAAAAATAATTTAGGTATATGTCCTATCAGTTTAATCATCTCGCATGTTTGCAAAATACAAACACTAATTGAAAAGAAGTATTAAGATGGCGAAACTGACAATAAGCGCATCTTGATGTTCATATTAGTCTACAAAGAGTCGTTGATTCAGTCATGAAATAGTAGCAAAGTAGTCGCAATATACTGAAGGATCATGCATACATACTCCCTCTATTTAAAATTTTATGAAGTTTAATGTTTTTGCATATAAAATAAGAAATCATTTAATTTTTATTCTTTTTCTAAATAAAATATCAGTAATTATATACCTAAACACAATCTAACTAATGATAAAACAATATTTAGAATATAAAAGGTCAAAACAATAAAATATAATTAATTTTATATTTAATGTTGGAAACATCATATAATTTGAAACACAATTTGTTTCACTAAAACATCATATATTTTAAAACAGAGGGAGTATTAAGGATCTTCAAGACCTTAAGCGGGCCAAAGTCCGAAATTATTCCTGATGAGATCTAAGTAAAATAGTAATTTGATGGACAAAAAGCATCTGTCACACATGTTTGAAGTAAATTAGTGACTGGTCCAAGAGCATCTATCGCACATGTTTGAGAGGTCAATGCAACCACAAAAGTTTATTTAGAGAGACGATGAAACCTTTGGGTTATCCATAATTTTAAATATTATTTATGTTATTCATCTTAATTAATTAATATGTATCTGTTCACGTGCATCTTCGGTTGTAGTAATTATATATGTGTTTTATCAATTAATGATATACTCTGTTTGAAAAATATCTCACTAATTGAAAAGAAGTATTAACATGGGCAAACTGAGCATAAAAGCATCATGACATTCATATTTCTCTCCAAATAGTTGTTAATTCAATCATCAAATAGTAGCAACGTAATCGCCATGTATTAGTCATTAAGTTATGATTATGTGCGGAAATATTTTTTTTAAAACTGGCATAACTAATCCGGCATACTAAACCCAATTTTGAACACAAAAAAATTTCACTTATCCCGCGCGAACCCAAAAATTTTCGCTACTATTTTAGTGGAGTTGCGATTTGATTTGACGTAAACCTATAAACAAACACATCTACTAACTTGCAGAGATTGACAAAAAGAAACCCGATTTGCAAGTAATAAATATTGACACATTAACGCAAAATCATGAAGAATCTTCAATGTTTCTCTCGACCAATATTATTAAATTTCCTTAACATGTTAAGTACATCTAAACACAATAAATAAATTAGGTAAATCAAAATTATATTTTTTATACCGTCATAAAACCGGTAATAAAATTGTACACCAACAATTTCATCTCATTTTTCGTTCTTTTGTATCGTTCGACTCATTCCTAAGCAAAACAAAACACACAAAATTTAAAAATCCAAACACAACAAATGGAATTTTTTTCTTTCCTCGAGTATGTCGATAATTCTAAAAGGGAATGGGCATTTAGGGTTAAGATCATTCGAAAATGGATTAACAATGTTTCTCCAAATGGTCTTCAGTGTCATGTTATCCTCAGTAATGAACATGTATTGTTGATTAACAAACGTAAAACATGAAAGCACAATTATAAATTTCTTTATGTTTTTCTTTATTTTATATACTTCTCTATTTTTATTTTTAGGGTTTCAAAATAGATTCCACAATACCATGCAATTCCGTACACAAAATTAGTAACTATTTCGATGAAGGATCCTGGAAGTATATCCAAAACTTCGTTGTGATTTATAATCCAGTGGAACCGAAAGACACAATTATTCAGAAATAGGTTCTTATAGACGAGCAAACTCAGATATCAAATTGTTTCACAGTAGTTGATGATGAGTTTTATGATTTTGTTAGCATCCACACCATACTAGAACGCCAAATCTCACCTAGGTACATTATTGGTAAGTTTTATCTTATATATGCATTTATAATTGTTATTTTGATCTTATGTACATATATTGTAGATGTTATTGGATGGATCAAGTTCGTTGGTGAAATGGAATCATATAAACATGATACGACATGAGAACTAGTTTTTCTGATCTTATTAAACAAGTTCGGTTTCATCTAAGGGAAATGAAGTAAGATCTTCATTTTTACAGTGGTGGTTTGTCTGTCTTCTTTTGCTTTCGGTGGATGTAAGGAGAGTTGTCCTTCCCCTGTTTCTACTGTGTAATCCTTTGGTTTTTCTCTTGCAGTTTTGCTGATGGTTTAGATGTTTAGTTTGTGTATCGTCGGGATTTTTAGTGGGTTTTTGTTTGCCTCAGATTCAAGTTTGCTCCGGTCAGATCTTTTATTACAGTGTCAGCTTCGTGGATTTGGTTCTTCTTCCTAGCGAGTTAGTTAGCCCGGATCTCCCTTGTCTTCGTTGAGGCTGTGGTGCTTTTGGTTTTAGTAGATTTCAGGTGGTGATGTTGTTTTGCATTGTGAGTGTGCTTTTACTTTTTGCTGGTTTCTTCGGCATTTTTGCAGTTATCCTCCTTATCTTTTGCCCTTGGTATTCTACCTTTGGCAAGGGTTCTCCGGCACAAACTTACGGAATTTGTCCTTGGGTCCTCCTTGCATCTAGTCCTTCGTTTGAGATTGGTAAACGGTTTTGTCCTTCGTCTTCTTTTGTTTGGTCAGTATACGGACTCCTATTCAAGACCCTCAACTCAAATACCTAACCCTTTTATCTAATATCCGGAGGTAACTATGGTTGTAGTAGTTTTTGTTATTTTCTTTAGTCAAATACTCTACCTGAATACTTTACTAGAAGCCTCCATTCTGCAGATTTTTGCATTGTTTACATTTTATGGCTTGGCAGGTATTGTCAATATGTAATCATAGGGCTTGTTTTTGTGTGTGCTATGACAGATATGGAACTGCCCCAGAGCCAGTGGCCTCAGAAAATGAATATTATCCAGCAGCTTTATCAGAGAAGGACCAGTATGCTTCACCTTATTCTGATAATAAGTATTACCCTCCGAAGATATCTGGGAATGAACATTCTTTTGCAGCTGCGGCTGATGGGAGTGTATATAAAAGCGAGTTCTTTACTTCAGCATCACAAAAGGAAGGGGAAGCTAGTCAACGGCATGAGATCCCTACTGGAACCTACTATCAGCCAGAAGCATCTACAGTTCCAAATACTACAGTGTCCATGCAATCAGCTATGCAGGTAGTTAGTGTTGCCCAATCTCATACTGAGACAGCCCCACAACCAGCTGCTGGAGCACTTGGTTACACACACCAACCTCAAAGTGTAGCGGGAGAGTATTCCACGCATTCACAGCCTAGTACACAATCATATGCTGGAACATTTAGTTACCCCCAACAGCAATATTATCCAGCTACGGTTCATACTAATTCCTATGCTGGTGGAACTGGATATATTCAACAACCCCATGAAATTGGGTACGCTCAGCAACCCCATGCTGTAGCAACTGGGTACGGTGAGCAAGCACATGCTGCAGCAACTGGGTACGGTCAGCAACCACAAGCTGCAGCAACTGGGTACGGTCAACAACTACAACCTGCAGCAACTGGGTATGGTCAGCAACCACAAGCTGCAGCAACTGGGTATGGTCAGCAACCACAAGCTGCAGCAACTGGGTACGGTCAGCAACCACAAGCTGAAGCAACTGTGTACGGTCAGCAACCACATACTCAAACAGTTGGATTCACAGCAGAACCACATGCTCAAGCTGTTGGATACACTCAGCAATATGGTGCACAAGCTGATGCATACACTCAGCAATACGGTGCACAAGCTGGGGCATACGCTCAGCAATACGGTGCACAAGCTGGTGCATACGCTCAGCAATACGGTGCACAAGCTGGTGCATACGCTCAGCAATACGGTGCACAACCTGGTGCATACGCTCAGCAAGCTGTAACACAAGGTTATATACCAGGGGCTCCTGGGACAACTGATTGGCAAGCTGCAAGCCAGGCATATGCTGCAACCGGAAATGGGAATACGGTGAATCAGTCTTATTACTATCAGACAGCGGATACAACCACAGCCTATAATCAAACATCTTAAAACTGTTGAAGCAAAGTGATGCCAGAGAGGACTCTGTTAACTCTCGTGTACGTAGTGAATTCTCAAACGTAGTGAATTCTCAAACAGTTTGATGATGATGATACTGAAAAATATCTTTGCATTAGCTTTGCAGGATCTGGGATACTTGTGCGTGGTGGAGAAGCTTGGAAGCGAACTGATGCACTCACTGGAAAAAGAGGGACAAAATCATAAGAGGTAGAGCCTCCAGCTCTCGTTTTCTGTAAGTTAAATAGAAGGTTTTATTTTCTTCCTCAAACCATCAAAACTTCTTCAATTCCCTATTCAGAAGTGCAATTTGAAATGCAATTCTGATTGGGATATGAAACTAATAAAAACATATCAGAACTCTTTTATCACAAGCTCTCCTAAAACATGTCTTTTAGTATTTTTTATGTTTGATAATTGGGATTTGCTATTTAGAATAACCTTCAAAGGTGAAAGGTTCACCTGAAAAAACAGGGGCCAAACGCAAATCTTGGGACCAAGAACATGCTTATTAACTCTAAATTAGCTGGCCTAAACCCTAAGTCCTATTGGTAGAAATAAAGACATTTGCTTTGGTTTTGAAAGTCTCCCTCCCACTATGTATGATTGAGCACTTGCATTGCAATTCACTTGTTATTTTCTTTGTTTTTTTTTCCTCTGTTTGTGTTGTCTTCTCTTTTTTTAAGAAGACAACACAAACAAATTCCAATCCTGAATTGTCTCGAAATAACGTGAGGTCAATAAATGGATTGGATCGGACTTGAACAACCCCAAGATTTCAGAGTAATAAAGTTTATCCTATCACTGTTTTTTTTCCAATAAAAATCTTATCCAAAATCCACTTTTAAAAGCCATTATTCATATTTTCCAATCTTACTTGTTATAACTTGTATGTATGTATACCTTCTAAAGGAAAAATTTCCACAAATTTTATGACTTGTGTTAAAACGGTCTCTCTCTCTAAGGTGATAATAATCCAAATGTGTAAAATAAAAATATTCTCAAGTGAAAGTTCCTCACTATTTCCCAGCATCACTTTAATGGCAATTGTCGTGTTTTTTACAAATTGGTTACAACAAAACAATAGCTTTAATGTGGTCTGAAATTTTCTGTGAAAGAATAACCTTAAGAATGATAAATCAAGTTGGCAAAAAATAGAAAAAAGGATTGATATTGTACATTTGTACTGAATAAAATTGACCCAGTAATATTAAGAAAATTGTTTTTTTTTTAATTATGTACTTATGATGGAAATAACTTGCTCTACTTAATATGTTTATTGACCACATGCCTATGCTAATTCGGATGTCATAATTAACAATAATTCGATTGGTGTAAACAGACAACAATATGTTTTTTTTTTTTTAAACCAACGAATGTTTGAAGAACATTGTATTGCCAACAAACGACTAAAGAAGCAACTACTATTTAACTTAACTATCATATTTCCAAACCAATTAACATGGGCCATGGCATTGGCACCTTGATCTTATAATTAAAAGGACCAAGGTTTGGTAAATGAAAATATTATGTCCCTTTAAACAAGTTGAATGTCCTTTAAATTCCTTACTAATCTTTGTTTATAACGAAAACTTTACGTTTGAATTATTAAACACTAATAAAAATTATTGTCTCCTTCCAATAAAATTGAATAAGACGCTTTCTGACAGAGAGAGTTTCTCAGAAAATTGCCGAACGTTTCTTGGTTATTTCGTGTAAATAAAAATCCTTTTCGCAAGTCAATTTTTTATTAATTGAAAACTCGGTTTAAAAAAGTATAAATAGGGAGAGGGAGACAGCAATCAAAAGAAAAGGTCTAGTTGGACAAAGTGGGGGCCATTTAATTCCCTGTATCTTCTGCTTCTTCTTCCTTGTTAAAAAAAAAAAAAAAAAAAAATCCTCAAAAGAATTGTTCTGTGTTGTTCGATCCAGGTTGTATTTCTGAGAATTATTCTATGGGTAACTGCTGCTCCGATGTTTCCTCCGGCGCTGGTGCTATTGCCGGCGTTGGTGGAACTCCTTCCTCCGCCGCTCTCGGCGGCACTACTAACGACGCCGTTGATTACTATCTCAAGTCTCGAGGTTTCAACGGACTCTTCTCTCAGATCGAGGTTCCCTCTCTTCATCATTTTTATCTCCTCCGCGATGAAAAATATGTGTGCTTCATTTGAATTTCATCATTTGACGGAGAGTACGAGTTTTCAATTTTCTTTCTATCTGATGTTTGATAATGCCTTGTTTTTGTAGCTATCGTTTTCTGCTTCGAATTTGCGAGACAGGGACGTGCTCTCCAAGGTTAGTTGTAATGGAATGGTTCAACACTTGAACATGATGGTTTTTTTATATAACCGGGATGGGTTCGGCCCTTATCGCCGAGGCCGGGACCAACACTTATCGATATCTCGTATGGTGTTAAATGTTCCTCCCTCCGGGACTTGAACTAGGGGTGCATTGAAACCAACCCCGCACTAAACCACTAGACCACGTACACTGATGGCCGCCACTTGAACATGATGAAGACAGTGTGAATTGATGAAATTGCCTCAAAGCTGTGTTTATAGCTACTCATTTGATATCTTAACCAAAGGTCTTATCATTGATGGAGCTAGAAACATAAAATCTTATGGAGTGTCTTTCTTTAAATCTTAGAAAACCAATGAATTGAGACTGCCTACATTATTCTGTGATTTATGGCCTATTTTAGTATTTTTACTTGCCTTGGCATCAGCATCATATATATATTTTGGTTCGCAGAGTGATCCTATGGTGGTTGTCTATAAAAAGGAAAAAGATGCAACACTCTCCGAAGTATTCCGCAGCGAAGTTGTTTTGAACTCTTTAGCTCCAAAATGGATTAAGAAATTCACAGTCGCTTATCATTTTGAGACTGTGCAGACATTCTTGTAAGATTCTTAACTCTTATATGTGACTAATAAATAGAGATTTTTTAAACCTTTACCTCAAAGTATATGATTCGTTTTGATGGTTGTGTTTATATACACAGGTTTCGTGTGTATGATGCTGACACCAAGTATCAAAATTCAAGAGAGGAGGTAACTGCTTACTCATCTTATGCCTGCATTTTCATTTTGATCTCATGTACTAAGCATGTGTATATTTTGTCTCTTTAAATGTGGGTACCAGCACCCACATGCTTGTGTCTCAATATTCATTTTTCCAGATTGATCAAAAATGGTTGAATAGATGTCATGCACAACCTATCTTCGTTGACCATGTAATATGTAGTGTGCTTACTATTGAAGATTTACTTTGCAGATGCTTAAGCTTGACGAACAGCAGTTTCTCGGTGAGGCAACATGTGCATTGTCTGAGGTATCAACTGCTTTAATGCTATCCTTTTCTTGTTTTACAGACCGAATATTGCAATATATGTGGACTTTATTTGCTAATGCGTTTACATTTACTTTTCAACCACGCAGATAATCACCAAAACAACCAGGACGATTCCATTAGAGCTCAAACGTAAAGAAGGCTTTGCCGGACAGACTCAGCCCCACCATGGAAAGCTTATTATCCATGCTGAGGAGTCCCTTGCTTCTAAGATTACAACAGAGATAGTATTCAGATGTTCGGGTTTGGAATCTAAGGATCTTTTCTCAAAAAGTGTAAGTTTGTGGATTTATTCTCCTGCCTTTTTACTGTAATAACAGTTCAGAGTTCAGACATAAATTTAACTCGTTATTTCTTTTGCTCATCCTTAGGATCCCTTTTTAGTGGTATCTAAGATTGTGGAGCATGGAACTCCAATCCCGGTTTCTAAAACTGAAGTCTTGAAGAACAATCTTAACCCTATTTGGAAACCACTCTGTCTAAGTGTTCAACAAGTCGGGAGTAAGGTATATGAGAATCTTATATCTAATATTTTTTCAAAGAAAATGTAACGAGTGGATAGAAAGTCTATTTCTCTATATGATATGCATGTTGATTCACAAAAATGACTCAAATTTGTTTCTATAATCCTGCAGGACAGCCCACTGATAATAGAATGCTCAGACTTCAATTCCAATGGCAAACACAGTCTGATCGGGTATCCATAATCTTAGACATCAGACTAACTCATTTTTGGAGTAACTTTATAAAAAAAGCTGTTAACTGACATAATTACTCGTTTATTTTGGCAGAAAAGTTCAGAAATCTCTGTCAGACTTGGAACAACTTCATGTGTCTCGCCAAGGAATCAATTTATCTTTGCCTACCGGTTCTGGACAAAACAAGGTATGAACCAATAGTAAAAGGTTTCCAAACATGTTCATGCCTTTTCATGTAAGTTATCTGATAACATTTCTCCTTATTTCAGGTGTTAAAGAGCCAGCTTTTTGTGGACAAGTTCACCGAGACTGTCCAGCACACATTCCTGGAATACTTGGCATCTGGTTTTGAATTAAGCTTCATGGTAGCCATCGATTTCACAGGTAGGTATTGGCACCACTGCAATGTTGCTGTTAGTTTCTTACTTGTACATGCACTAATATAAACTTTTTCTATTGTCCTTCAGCTTCAAACGGAAACCCTCGCCTCCCTGATTCTTTGCACTACGTTGATCCTTCAGGACGGTTAAATGCCTATCAGAGAGTGAGGACTTAGTGTTATATGTTAATCCATTTTCTTAATTAGCAGTGACTGTGACTAAACTCGATCATGATCTCATCTGTTTTACTCAGGCTATAGTGGATGTTGGAGAAGTATTACAGTTTTATGACTCAGACAAACGCTTCCCTGCCTGGGGATTCGGAGCTCGTCCAATCGACGGTCCAGTTTCACATTGCTTTAACCTTAATGGAAGCAGTTCATACTGTGAGGTAAAACAAACTCAACTCTCTTATCTTTAATATTTAGCACTTCGATGTTTTCGGATACACAATCTTTCTTTCTCTCTCAGGTTGATGGGATTCAAGGAATCATGACTTCATACACCAGTGCGCTCTTCAACGTCTCTCTGGCAGGACCTACCCTCTTTGGTCCGGTGATAAACTCAGCTGCAATGATAGCTAGTCAGTCTCTAGCTCAAGGGTCACGGAGATACTACGTCTTATTAATCATCACAGTGAGTATAACATATTTAAAAGAGAAAATGCATAAAATAGCACAAAAAATATCTGGTCACAAATATAGCACCAAGCGAAATAATTGACATTTTTAGCATTATTTAAATTACCAAGACTTTTATAGCATTATATAATTTAGAGTTTAGGGTTTATTACTTAGGAGTTATGGTTTAGGGTTTACGGTGTATGGTTAGAGTTAATTTAGTTAATGTTATTTTGGTCGTTTTTTCTCTTTGTTGCTATATTTGTGAAAATGTATGTTTTGTGTCATTTTTGCGATTTACCATATTTTAAAAAAAAAAACAACATCAAATAGCATAACATAACAAAGTCAAAACATTGTTTACTAAATAATATATTTGTTTACAGGATGGTGTAATAACAGATCTTCAAGAAACAAAAGACGCATTAGTCAGTGCATCAGATTTACCTTTATCAATCCTCATTGTAGGAGTTGGAGGAGCCGATTTTAAAGAGATGGAGGTAAATAAATAAGGGTGCTGTTCGTTTGTCCATTCAGATGATCCATCTGGATGGAGATGAAAATTGATGTTCGTTTAGTAACAAAAACAACATCCATCCAGATGAATCTCATCTCCATCCAGATGGATCATCTGAATGAGTTTTTAAAATTTAGGCAAAATTTTCAAACTCATCTAGATGAACCAATTTGGATCATTTGGATGGAGATGATTCATCCAAAAATAACAAATTACTAATAAATCTTAATTATTTAAATGGATCATTTGATCGTGTTTTTCCGTCAAAATCGTAAATCGTGTTTTCCCGCTAAAATCGCAAAATCGTGATTTTCGCCAAAATCGCAAAATCGTATTTTCTCGCTAAAACCGTAAAATTGCGTTTTTACGCCAAAACCGCAAAATCGCGTTTTTTCCGCCAAAATCGCAAATTCGTGTTTTCCGCAAAAACTGCAAAATCGTGTTTTCCCGCCAAAACCGCAAAATCGCGTTTTTCCGCCAAAACAGCAAAATCGCGTTTTCCCGCCAAAACCGCAAAATTGCGTTTTTACGCCAAAACCGCAAAATCGCGTTTTTCCGCCAAAACTGCAAAATCACATTTTCCCGCCAAAACCGCAAAATCACGTTTTTACGCCAAAACCGCAAAAACCGCAAAATCGTGTTTTCTCGCAAAACCGCAAAATCGCGTTTTTCCGCCAAAACCGCAAAATCGCGTTTTTCCGCAAAAATCGCAAAATCGCGTTTTCCCGCCAAAACCGCAAAATCGCGTTTTCCCGCCAAAACCGCAAATTCTTTGATTCATTTAAATTTAATTTCATGGATTCTATTTTTTTTTGTTGGTACAAAATTTTGCTCTTATTTTGATGTACATAAAACTGAAATACATTGAGGATTTACGTCTTCCGTTGCTCTATCAATGCTTGATTTTGTTCAAAGACGTCTCTTGTTTTATGTGCCTATTGTTTTGTCGGATCTTTGTGAATTGTCACAAACCATTGCTAACATGTTTTGAGCTTGAATTGTCCATATCCATTGGATTCACTGTTTCAAGCATAATAATCCAAACAATGATATGATGATGCAGGGGGCACTGGAGCCCCTTTACTTGAAAAATGATAATTGATCAATATCATAGGATTATATACATACTAGAAGATATACAACTATACATGATCGTTGTGTAAACTGTGTTTCTGTTTTGGGTGTGGTGTTTTAGATACTAGACGCTGATAGAGGAGAACGGTTGGAGAGCTCAAGCGGGCGAGTGGCTTCACGTGATATCGTTCAGTTTGTGTCACTACGAGACGTTCAACGTAAGTTTTGTTTTGAATCTTTAATTTAACCGTATGAGAAGGCTAGTTAGTTAATGAGTGTGTTGTGTTTTGTTTGTTTTGTAGATGGAGAGATATCTGTAGTACAAGCGCTTCTTGCAGAATTGCCTTCACAGTTTTTGACGTATATGAGAATCCGTAATATGAAGCCTGTTCCTCTGTGAAAAAGATCGATCGTGTTTATATTGGTTTGCCGAATGAAAGTGTACATAACGTACTTTTACAAGGGCTAATCTCCTCATACAACGGGGCAGTTGCATTGGCTTCTATTTTTCTGTTTTCCTTTTTTTTTTTTTTACTTTTCTTTTCTGTGTGTTTTTTGCTTGTGAATCTTGAATGTAAAAAGTTTCGGAATGAAGCGACTAGTAGTACCATATTGGATTTGATTTTGTCTTCAATGTTTTCTCCTTTTTTAATATTCGAAATTCATAGCCATCTGATGTGCATTTTTTTTCTTCCAATAACTAATGTTGGTGTGCGCAGTGTTTAAGAAAGCGCGTAGGCGCTAGTCGGGGCGGGTGGACTCACCGCCTAGAGACGCCTAGTCGGCGCCTAGTGCGTTATATGTATTGTATTAAAAAGAACGATATATAGTTAGGATATATTGATATAATATATGTCATATAATTCACATATTCTTAGTCTAAAAAATAGTATTAAAACTCAAAATACATCGAAATAACAAAAAGAATATTAGTGCTAAATTTATCAGCACACAACATTTACTATCAAATCTGTTAAATTTACAATATTTTTTATTGATAACCATTAATTTATGAAGTAAGAACTTATAAATTTAGTTATATGTAATAAATTTTTAAAATTATACCGAAACAAACATGAAGAATTAAAAATCAAATGATAATTGGGTTAAAGAATGTGTGTAGGCCGCCTATGACCGCCTAGATCCGCGCTAGGACCGCCGTAGGACCGCCTAGATCCGCCTAAGACCGCCTAGGACCGTTTAAATCCGCTTAATAACATAAACGCCTAATTCGAACGGCCTTAGGGAGGAAATCGGCCGACGGTCAAGGACCGCCTAGCGACTAGGCCCCGCCTAGGCGGCCGCCTAGGACCGATTTTTAGAACACTGGTTGGGTCTCATTGGTGACACTATAATAAAAACGTTAGAAGCATACCGCTTTATTTGTTACCAATCACGGAAAACGTTATAGAAGTCTATGGTAAAAATGATTATTCTCAGCTTTTTGTTACCGCTTTTACTAACAGTTTTCACTTACAGTTTTGCACTATTCAACCGCTTACCACTTTTGCTAACCGCTAATCTAACTGTTCCGATTTTGTTCACCAATCGAACTCGTTATTCTACACTAAATCCCAAATTAATCCATAAGACCTATAAAAGTTGGGATTTCTTGTCACTCAAAACATCTACAGATTACGGATAATCAAATAGAGTAGTTATAAAATTTCACTCGATCTCTTGCCTAGACCATCATAATAAAAATTGAACAAATATAAACCAGTAGACCACAACTA